>WURT03059977.1:0-13887 GCA_009936505.3 Holothuria glaberrima | reverse complement strand
AGCTGGACCTTATTGTGATTAGTTCAACTAGACTTTACCACACCAGTTCAGTTGGACTTTTAATTTCTACTGGACTTAACTGGACCAGGTCCACATAGGATTGTATTGTTATCAGTTCAAGGGGATACTACTGGACCAGTTTGATAGAATTTAACTGTGATTAGTTTAACTGAACCAGTTCAATAGGATTTTATTGTAATCAGTCAACTGAACTCTGCTAAACCACAGTCCAATTGGACTTTACTTTGATCACTTCAATTGCAAGTTACAGGATCAGTTCAATAGAATTTAACTGTGATTAGTTTAACTGAACCAGTTCAATAGGATTTTATTGTGATCAGTCCAACTGGACTCTACTGGACCAGTTCAATTGCACTTTATTTTGATCAAGTACCACTGGACTTAATTTGTGCCCACTTTTTCCTTTCAAGATTCCACCAATCGTGATTCCTTGGACATGATTGAGAGGTGTATCTTTGTTCTATGTCTTGATGCACCTATGGACCACCCTCCTGCTGAGGTCGGGAAACCAATGGACGCTGACGACGAACCACTGGCACTGCAGATGTTGCATGGAGGAGGAGTCGGGATGAATGGAGGGAACAGGTGGTTTGATAAGACGATGCAGGTAAGCATTCCGATGATGATTTTTCCAGAAATCCTTTAAAGTCAAGCACATAAGTGCAAAATCGTTCAGTCTGTTATACAGCCAACACATTATGCATGAACTTTCATCCACAAAATCACGTTATGCCTCAGTCACATTACCGCCGGGCGCCGGCCGATGAGTAGAAATCGGCCGATGTCTGACATCGGCCGGGCGCCGGGGCATTTTTCATTCATTCTCACCGACGTCTTGGATGTGTTCACATTGCTCCGGTCACCGCTAGGGCACCGGCCGATGGTTTCTCGATCAATTTTGCCGGCTCCGGTCGGGGCCCTTTGGGACGTCTTCAGATCACCTCTCGGACACCGGCAGGGCATCGGCAGATATCCGACGGGACATCGGCCGGCACCCGGCAGATTTTAACCCATCTGTCGGTCCCCGGCAGTGCCCTGCCCGGGAGCCGGCAGGGTGCCGACCGGGCATCTGACGGTTGCCCTTCATATCGCGCGATGTCCGGCCGACATCAAAGACTTCCGCCCGGCGCCCTACCGGCTTACGGCAGAGCTCCGCGCGGCCACCCCGCGATCTCCGGCAGGTGCTTCGGCGATGTGTCCACCGGCGCCGATGTCCTACCGACGTCGGCAACTCATCTGAAAATTTTAACTCCGCGCTAAAACTTCACCGGGCGCCGGCCGATGTTTTAAAATCGGCCAGCGAAACAAATTCGTCGGCCGATTATCTGCAGTGCGCCTGCCGATGTCGCCGATGTCCGGCCGATTTGGGTCCCAACGGCGTCCGGCCGGGCGCCTTCTCGGTCATCGGCGATCATGTGACTGAGGCGTAATTAGCCGGGAGAAATTTCAAAATGACTGACATTTTCAAGATGGCCAGATAGGAGGTTAAAATCCTAAGCACCTACCTAAATTATAGGCACCGCAAAATTAGCTTGTCATTAGTTGTAAATTTATACAAGAAGTTTCTGCATATCTTTAATATACTTGCTGGTAGTTTGCACCTACAGAAGTTGGTACGGAAAGCCCTATGAGCAACTTAAAAGAATTTGACTTAATTTTAGTGCCCCTCTTTACCACTTGTTCGTCTCGCATGTCACCATCAGCGAATCACATTCACTTGAGACGTTGTCATATCATAGTATTTCCGATTGTCTCTACTAGTGATGGAGAACTTTGTAGGTATACGATTTACAGACGTTACATATACTTTTTACTCTTCATTAAATATCGAGGTTATAAAATTGGTGACTAATTTGTTCCAGGGGTCGGCTGGGCGAGACATTTAACAATTGCATTTTGTCGGCGAAACTTCAATAAATACATTTTAAACCACAGAAAAGTTGTAGCTTGGTACTTGTATTTGCTAGCCATGCCGTAAAATTTAGCCGGCATTATAAAATCACTTTCATTTTTCAAAATAATACGTGGAATCACCCTGACGGAGAGCCATAATTTAATTTTACATTGATTTCCTATTTTTGCTGCCAATAAGACAACTGTGATATCTGATGTCGCATTTATTCAAATGAGCAAACCTGTATGAGTTTTATGGCGTCATGAAGGGACTTTTGGTGTATGTAAGCTGTATATAGAGCTAGTTTCCCTGCGGTATCTTAAAAACATCCAGTGAAGTATTCTACGCAAATACGTGGAGAACGGGAAGAAAGTCACGGGTGATGATAAAGTTAGAACAAACACCAAACAGGTATATATTTTCTTAACCGAAAGTTTCCCCAATGCAAACCTCACAAGTCGCAAAACCTCCTTTACTATTCAATTAGCCAATTTAAGCATCGATCTTGGCGGGGAAATATTGATCCTCTTTCCTGCGCTTACAGAGGCTATAACTAAAAGACTTATCATATTCGATAGTAAACATTTCAATTCATTGATCTAACTCGCGACAGATTATCTAAAAAGGGAAGAAAAATGATCTCTAGAGTTTTGAAGACTGTATTTTGGGCTGTTTGATTTGTAAAAAAAAAACCACATTTTATTTTACTTCATACACAAAGTGCGTTGGTCATAGTGTTAATGCCACAGTCAGTATAATGCTTAGATGTTGTAAACGCAGGGAGTGATGACGAACTTCTAGTACTGGAAAGTTTCGTTATCTTAAAGTTCCTTTTCTATTGTTGGTAGTGAAGTCAGTAGAACATTTCAAGAATTTTTCATTAGAGACGTTAGAGACGCTGCTCATCAAGGAGGACGCGAGAAACTTTGACACCCCCACTTCTTTAGATTGAGGCTCATCTAACTCTAAAATGTCACTGTACAGTTTCTGCTTAGACTGCCACTGTAGTAGAAACGGCCACCCACTGAGAGTTCATGGGATGGCGATACCCCACCACTTCCCATGGATTAGTTAATGTTGGGATCGGTGATTTCACTCAAATATTTAAGTTACTTTGCCCTAATGTAAGAAAAGCCGGGCTTATAAAATAAACATTGAACAGAACCAGAAATCTTATTAGATATTATATTTACAGTTTTTAACTCGCCTTTGCCTTGTACTACGCTGATGCAAACAATGATGTTCACTGCCAGTTACATCAGATAACAGTTTATTTGCCTTGTACTACGCTGATGCAAACAATGATGTTCACTGTCAGTTACATCAGATAACAGTTTATGCTAATATCATATGTTGTGCCCGACCCAAAGGAATAATTACCCACATTTGGTTCACCACACATAATGACACCAAATACAAGGACACCGATGAAGTGTGGCTTACTGCCCATGCGCACTCCACAATAACAGAACAGGACCAATGGAAACGGCTGTTCATAAAAACGTGCAAACGTGCGTGTAATTTATTTACAGACATATCTTCTAAACGAGTTTTCATTTTCAACGGTTATGAAATGAAGGGTTATGAATATGAAAGATGATCAAACACACAACATTCTGGAGAACGACAATAACCACAAGTTACTGCAACGATTATACTCTGCCCATTTGTATGAGTGCTGCTTTTTAACAAATTAAATAATAATAAAAAACAGCACAAAACATAGTCCTCACCTTCTGTCAAATTTTTCTGCAGTTGTTCACTTTTTATTCTACAGGTGAGTTAATCTTGTGAGTATTGAATTACCTGGTGGGTTACTTGGGTTACGGGAGATTCTTGCGTTTAGGAGAATTCCAATATCATTCCTACTGCAAGACAGCATATAGGCTTGCCAGCCTAACATATGCAAGGTTAAAGGGAAAATGCAGTCATCCCAATTAGAGTTAGTATGCCCCGTCACTCTGGTTCATGAATGGCTTATTTTAATCATGTGACAATTTTTTGACAATAATATTCATATTTTTGTTAATTGTGAAATTCAAGGAGAATTTCTCCTTGGTTAGAAACTGAACCTCATCTAACTAACTCCTTGCTTTAGCTATTGTTTGTAATAGTTACGTTCAAAATGTCCTCAGAGATGCTTTGAATGCAATGAGAGGAGATTTGCAAGAGTTTCCTGATTTTTCAAAGCAAATTTTGGGGCGTCTGCCTATTGCCTTTAAGCAAAACGAAGACCACTCAAGAGGTTGCATTTTCTCAAAAACGGCGTGGTTAACAACTAATAAGGACGTAGCTTTTCGGTAGCAATGACAATAACACCTATTGAATACACATTTAACTCCATTAAATTACACTGATAAATTGTGCAGAGGTTTTCAAAAACCATTCGCCACTGAAAATGTTCACAGAAAAGAGGAGTATTGTGGGTAGAATAGGCAAAATGGCTGCGCCCATGACCAATTTTTCTCCTGATAGGGGAAAAACAAGATTCTGCCAAGTTTCCGAACTTATGACTGTACAGCATTGCAGATGTACCGTATAGTCCTCATAAGAATAGATGTACTTGAATGGCATATACGTTGTCAAACCTTCGTAACAGACGTAGCTACTTACTTCATACCCGTAGAATTCATAACATATCGGTGACCTACGATTCAATTTCGATTTCATGAACCGAATTTCTCGTCTGCTGATTGGTTCTGAAACTTAAATATATACGTGTGAAGATAACAATCGTTTTCAGATCAGTCTTTCACAAAATCCTTGTTCTAAAATCTGTTTTTACTTCTACGAAGTAAGTCAATGGACTATATTATACCCTATGCGAGAGGGACACTTATACCTTACCCACATGGGCCACAAGACTCTCCCATATGGGTCATATGGGCCGGCCCATGGGCCCCTTATGAACCGTGGTGCAAAATCATATGGGCCCCATATGCTGGCCCATATGAGGCCCCTAAGGATCCCATATGGGGATGTTACCTGGGTATTGGCCCATCGACCTTATTGTTTCAATTGTTATGGTGATAAGACTTGTGTTATTCGAATATGTTTACAGTTTATAATTTGTCTTTATTCACACATAAGCATATGGGACTGCTTTCAATTAGGGCAGAGGGTGGAGTAGTTTGAAGCGGAAATGTTACAATTTCGCTCGAGAAACAGTTACAGACACTTTGCCAACACATATCAAATATTGCTACCGAATATGGGCTACGGGTGTCTCAGCCACCCTCCTGCCATTCACATGTATGAATCTTTTTATAGGATACAACGTGTTGGCATATCAACTATGAATCCCGGAGTAATATGGGTCTGTCGAGCGGTCAAGGTGTTGTCAGTAATAAGCACTGACCAGTGCCGTCGGAAGGTATTTTTGATTGGGGGCTGACTTGCGCATGTTGAAAGATGGAGTGTAGGTACGCTATGCGCCACCATGGTTGGCGCGTTGCTTATGGAGGACATTTTTGAAAAACAAATGCCTCCCAGATTGCAGGAAATGGCCCCAAAAAAGTTAAAATGTTGGTTAATTTTTTGTTTGACGTTTATATAAATTTGCCAAAATTTTGATTTAAATTTCATCCCAGTTTTGTAGAAAACTGACTAAAATTTCTAAATTGATCTTCCAAGTTGGGTTCCGACTTGAACCCGTTTCCCCACCTCATAAGATAATCCCTTTGGGTAAGGAGGCAATGCGATTTAATTACAGCTTAGACTTTCTACTTAATATAGGAGAAGAAATATCTCCCACATTTTTCGGGGACCTTTTGATAAAATTGATAACGAAATCCCCCATTGATTGTTATTTCGAACAATAGGTTTCCCCAGCGGTAATCGAATAGTTTTAGATGGTAGAGGAATTAGTTGTAGACTTTGGAACCATATGGAAACACAGCAGCGTAACGATGAGCTTGGGGTCCTCCGACTCCCGGACCGCCTATCAGGAGGTCCAGAGGTTGGCGATTGGGGGGCACTATAGAAGATGGTGCTTTAAGTCCACCCTAGATACATCTGGCTAGAAGATCGGTGAAAATTTTTGAGAAATTTTGGTAAATTTAAGATGGCTTAAATGCACAAAATGGTGCTATCTTTGACATTCCGAACTGACCACGTATAAGTAAACTTTCACGATTATGTGAATTCTTATACTTTTGGTTGACTGTAAGGGGAAGCTGTGGTGACTAACTGCAGGGGTAACAATTCTTTTCCTTGAAAAATTCTTTTTTAGTTAGGTAAGGTAGCTTAGATGCAAAATTCTGTATCTTAGCAAATCTTTCCATTAATTACATGCAGAGAAATTATCATTATTGAGTGATATTTTGGCTGTGGCATGGCACTTGTTATAAAAATTGTGTAACGACAAATGCATACTACGAATGTTGCCGTATATGCTACTCATGACAGTATATTGTTCTAAGGTTCTCTACTGATTCGGGGTCCCTGAAGAGGTGGGAGTTGGGCATTTTCGGAAAAGTGTTTTGGTGACAATAAGGTGATATTGCCCAATAATGGTTATAAGATATGGAGTGGGTACCTTGATAAATGCGCGGTAGGCTCACCGAAATTTTGCACTGAAAATCGTCCCCATAACAAAATTTCGAGGAGACTTTGCACTGAGACACATTTAATTCCTAACAAAATGCATCAGCCAATTAAAGGCGAATCTTTCCCCTGAGTTTCACTACTTTACATTCTTGCAATGCCCTGCTCCTCCATAATGACTCCAATACACAAGAACAATCGGCGTAATTGTAGAACCCTCACCTTTGAATAATGCGAATATGAGACGGTAGTATACAGCTATGCGGTGGGGCTGCACGCGCGGGGAGCGCGCGGAAATTTTATTACTTTTATTACTGATAAGTCCAGTGATAAACTCATTTCCATTCCAAGGAATAATGTGGGTGCAATCCCAATTTCTTAGACCTTGAATTTACTAAGCCTGGCTTTCTTCTGTGCATCAGTGTAGCGGGGGCACCCCGACTCAGCACGGTCCGAGCCCATAAGAGTTACGCCACTGTGAATAATCAGTGTCTTGAGATAAAGCACAGCAAATTTGCGCGACTTCATTCATAAACCTTTTGCCAAATAACCATTACAAAGGATTGTGGGATAGAGTTTTGGTGTGCGTCCATTTTGTCAATGGCATTTTACTGTGGGCAAAAACGACGCATACCAAAACTCTTTCCCACAATCCTTTGTAACTGCTACTTGGAAAAGGTCTATTGAACGTTTAGTTTTCCAAAAAGCGACGCAGAAGGTCAAATTTAGTACGTCATACGAGATTGAGTCGCTATTTTCAAATACCTTCATGAACGATTTTATTCCCTTATTGACTAAATAATAGTAATGATACATCATTTGTTTTAATAGTAATAAAAAAAAATTATTTTTGGAAGGTTTTACTGCATTAAAAAAACTATGCATGGCAAAATTATTTGGAGAGAGCTGCAGTCCCACCCCCAGCCCCCGCTTCCGACGGCCCTGCTGACCAACTTTCCGATGAAATTTTGTGATAATAATGCCAGTTTTATATCACTTTTCTAGTGTTGAATCACACCCCTGCAATTAATAGTGGAGCAATGTAAACACTTCTGCGTAGTATGATGCAATAAACGTCACGAGTAATAACCCTGACATTTCAATGGTGTGCCGAGCATGTTCTCAAAAGTTTTTAGTAATTGAATTTTTTACTTTAACACATGGAACAGACACATTGTAACAAATTAAGAATAGTGTAAAGACACAAAAAGCGTCAAAATGAAGTTAAATTATTAGTTTATGAAATAATTTCATATGAGAGACAGACTGCAACGTTACACAGAAGAACAGGTACAAAAAATTTTGCTGATAATTATGTTAGAAGGGACTCCTTGCATACATGTTATGTGCATATAACGGTAAGTTAATAAAACATTGTATCCAACCATTAAACTACATTCCGCACAGCTTTAAGGCATATTAGGTTAAGTGACAGTGGCGTCAATTATCAGCCATACTGGCTATGACGTTGAAGTATTTCGTCAGGATCCAAAGAAAGCTTAAAGGCAATAGGCAGTCGCCCCATAATTTGCTTTAAAAATCAGCAAACTCTTGCAAATCTCCCCTTATTGCATTACAACCACCTCAGAAGCCGTTTTGAATATAACTATTACAAACAATAGGTAAAACAAGGGGAAATCCTGCTTGAATTTCACAGTTCACTAACAAAGCGTTTATCACATGATCAAAATAGGCAATTCATGAACTGGAATGACAGGGCAAACTAACTCTGATTGGGGTGACTGCATTTTCCCTTAAAGATGTTTTTTTTTTTTTTTTTTTTGAGGGGGGGGGCTTGAAGATACTTAAGTGTGAGAACTGCAACTGTCTTGGATGAGAAAATTAGGCCTTAAAACGAAGCAGATACAAATGGTTGATTTAAGTACGTACACGTAACTTTCTTCGACTATGACCACACGTTTTATGTTTACACATAACGGTATTACATATATCCTCGTCTCTTCACAGTTTATAATTGGAACAGACGGGACATGTGGACTCAATTACGAACATTCACCCTCCGAAGGCGTAGCTGTTATACAGTTGGTGGAACACTTACTTAAGTATATGTTAGTAACCAGATTTATATTTTGATGTACTTACCACAAGCAGTACGTTTCCCCTTTCTTAACTTCCCCACCCTTCACCCCACCATTTCCTTAATCTTCTCTTAATTGAGCATTTTTCGATTTTTTTACGACCAAATTTTGATTAAAAAAATATCTGAAGAAATAGCAAAAAGAAAGAGAAGATATTTTAATGAGATAATTTGTTTCTTGACACCTTAAGGACCGTTAAAAATAATTTGTGCAAACATTTATGACTCTTTCACAGGTTTAGGAAGCTATTCTTGTTTGTGTCGGACCGTTATCATGGGGGAGGAGTTTTAGGGAAGGGGTACCTCTCCTCTTTGGGACATTTCTGAATATTTGACGATTCTTAGAAGATGCAATTTGGTGCAATATATTGGGCAAATTTTAAGGAAAATTATTGCAACTTTTTGACATTTTTCACAGAGGGAACAAATAAGGGGTTTTCATCCTTGGATGGAGGGGGCAGAAGTATACCGCCCCACCACATTTTTTACCGAAGGCCCACATTTCCTACGCCTATGGACTCACGGCGAATAAAAAAAGTTGATTGTAATGCTTAAATGCGTAGTTAACATTTTAAAGGAATCAGTTTTGCGTAGATTTGCATCGTAATCCGCCACCCAAGAGTGTCAAACTAAATGAATAAAGTATATTTTCATTAGAATCATTGTTGTAAAAGGATACAGTTGAACGTAGAGCTTAAAAGACCCATTTTATCTACGTCACGTCCGTAATAGCAACGCAAAAAGTGGCTCTGATGGGAGATTTCGGAAATCGCAAACGAACGCGAACAAACAAACCCACCACCCATTCGAAGTAAGACACAGTTATACCACTGGTGCGTATATACACCATACACACCTACGTGCATTTGTTTCATGCTTAATACGTTATAGGCTCGCCACATGTTCATCCAACATGACTGCGAAAATAAAACGTCTGGCTTAACAGCCAGTCAAATCTGGCACGAATATTTGTAACATGCCTTCCTAAAACCGACTAATTTTCCCTGCCTTTTTCCATTCTAGTTCTTTTTCCAGTTCTAGGGGATTATGTGCATTTTGTGTAAACCGACGAACGTCTTTTCCCTGTTATTTCCTCAGTGCTTTTGACGGTTGAGGGGACATTTCTGTGAAACGATTAAGACCTTTTTTTTTTTTTTTAATGAATGGGGTGGATGCAGATACTTTCTTTTGTCCAAAAATGTCAAATATCAAAAAAATCAGAAAAATGTTTCAAGATACATTTTTGTAGAAACAGTTTAGACGGACTATTGTTAGGAAAGGACAAGAAATTGCCATTTCCTCATACACATAAGGCTGAAGTAGTAGAGTGTGGGATCTAGTGTGTGTTTCATTCCAACTTTCAATCAACGATATTATGTGCGTATTATAAGTAACAACATTGGTGGCATGTTCATAAACATTCTCCCATGCAATCATCTTTGATATAGTTGATTCTACTATCGCCATAGTTACTTTGAGAATTGCTCAAGATAACATATAAATCAAATCTAGTTTTTAGTTGACGACCAATTACCCATACAGTCGTTCTCCAACCAGCCTTATGACTGTAACTCGATCCTTTTTATTTCATATAATATCCAAAATTCCAGATTAGACGGGCATTCTCTCATCCTGACACGATCATTTTTCATCCAGTTTGACTTTTTATCGCATCCCGTGTCAAAAGAGTTTGCGAAATGTATCACGCCATAACATTTCGTGATGTCTGTTCGTGACACAGTATATCAATGCACGTAGGCATGGATTTAGACACGAAATTAAGTTACCGTTTTATTTTGCATGTCTTTATGGACGTACACCAAGAAATGTGTATATGAAACGGTCGTCAACGTAATTAATTGAAAACGACTACAGAGGTCTTCGTTCAGTTGAGAAACACGAGCAAACAGCCTCGAAAGGAATGATTAAATTATAAACCAAAGCCATTAGGACAAGGCGACATTTCCAATGAATCATTCCACGAGCAAGGATATTATTTCATACAAAATATAGATTTTGCCTCCTTTTTTCACGTTTAAGAAAAACATAATTTTATTAATTTGATTCGGTCAAATATTACAGATGCAATTGTTTCTCTTTGTATATAAGTTTGTTGTTGTGTCTCTTTCGTAGTAACCATGGCAACTGTAAATGTTTCACATGCTTACCTATAAACATGCCATTTCGTTTTTTAAAGCAACAAAATAGAATCACTGTAATGATGTAAAGTTTTGTAAGATATAAACAGTCCGTCCATCATTACAACATGTAGGCCGTACGTCGGACCTTTACTTTGACTTCTTAACTCTCTAAAACTGCCCTGGTCAAATTTAACTAGAATCGTGGTCACGGATTACCATATGCTGGTTAGAAATAATTCGTCTAAATAAAGATTTTACTGATAAAGATTTTAAAAACATCCTGGTCACAAGTCAACGTTTTACTGATTAAATTTAACAAGAGTTCCTTAGTTATTTTAAACCAGGAAATGGTTGGAAAGTCTGTGACTATGATCCTAGTTAAATCTGACCGGGGTACGTTAAGAATGCATTTAGCACATAACATAACGGTAGCATATAGTAACTTACAGTTATCACCTATGGCATAAGAAAAAGTTTCGTTTTATCGAATAGACCATACCAAGGGTTAAGCATCTTTTCAAGATGTCGAATGTATTACAGGCAGCCGGGTGATCGTCAAAATTTATTCGCAGATGGAAACTTTTGGAACATCATCAGTTTAATTTGAACAAAAAAATTTCCCAATCTTTCACGTCATCGTGACAGTGGCATGACAAGTCTTCATCAGACTTGAATGGTGCGCGTACAGCGCAATGATTTCAATAAGCAAACGATTTAAAATGATGTTTGGAAATAATACTAATTTGCCATGTGTTAAGCATAGCAAACCTTGGTATTAAATGAAGCTCTTTCTTATTCCTATCATTTTTGTTGTCCTTTATAAATAAAGATTTCATACTTTTCTTACATATTTTTTCAAAATATTATTAGCATTTACTAAATTTTCATTGGTTAATAATTCAAAATATGTTCCACATTTACAGAGATTCTGAAACCCACAAACGTAAACTGACGAGAGCCCAGTCGATTTGTGAGTTGCCTTATCCAAGAAGACTTAGATGGAAGTTAACGCCCTCAACATTAGCTGACATCGAGAAGGCTAAAGTAACACTGGAGGAGTATGTTTTCATTAATACAAAGTGGATCTAGATGTGCAGAGGTGTAGAGCTAGTAACGTGTTAATATCGGGGGCGGTCTCTCTTCAAAGCAGCTGAGAAAATTGTTGTTCTATTTAAAGTTGTTATCACAAGTCTGCAAGTTTAGTATTTTCAGAATAAACTATGAATTTGAGCCACCCCATTAGCCCCAAAATCTGTTATATCTGGGAGACCATCTATTCTATCGCGTATAGTTACCGTACTCCACAAGATGGTAGTACCATTGAAGTACCTTACATCGATTCACATGGATATTTTATGCAGAGTATATGTTGGTACATGATCATGCTCTTTAACCTTCCTTCATACCCAGCCATGACATCATCTGCAGGCTTACTTTAAAGCCACACAAGGTATGAAACAAGCTCACATAATATGAGGGCGCTTTTGAAAGGAAAAATTGTCTTGCTAGTTTAGATACTCGGGCATTTAAGCTTGTTAAAGGGACACTTTCCACCATGGGTGTATGAGGTGGGTGCAGGAGCAGTAGCCCCCCCCCCCCCAACCAAAAAATGTCGATTTCAGAGCAAAAACTGTTAATTTCGCGAGGCTAAAACTTTATATTTAGGGCAAAATTCCTGTCATAACTCTTTGCCCATCAGGAAATATTTCATGGCAAACATCTTTCACTGGATTGTGAAATGCCTTTTCAAAAGCCTGTGGAAAAGTGGGAGAGCGTGCCCCCAGGGTCCATCCCCGTTCCTACCCCGTTCCTGTTTGTGACACTGTTTAAGAACTATTCACTATTTTGCATCAGGCCATAGATTCATTAAATAATCGTATTTTTTCGAAACTTTCTTTCACAGTTCCGTAGCTGATCTGGATCTTAAGTTAATAAGATTTACCGTTTTTGGTAAAAACTTCCCAAAGTCACAGAATATGAGTCCAGACGCCTTTATTCAAATTGCACTGCAGCTGACGTACTTCCGGTAAGTTCAGAGAGTTGCCGCAAAGCTTTAAAAAGTACTGTGGATGAAAACTGTATGTATAATTTCATGAATGACACAGCAAAAGACAACTGCAAGAAGTAAAGAAATAACATAAGATCAACTATAGTTTTAAAGATATTTTTAGATAAAGTGAAAATCTAAAATAACTCAAAACAAAACTCTTTCATCCATACCACTTGAGAAAATACAAAGCAAGGACTAACTTTAGTTAACTCAATTATTCAAAAATATTAATTTGTATCCAACTTACCTTTAATTTGCTTATGGCAAATTTAGTTATGGTAAGTTGTGGTGGCATAACGTTTCCACAGATAGGTTAACTGAAAATTTACATTGAGAGGAGAGATTAACTTAAAAACAACGCCTCAGTGTTAGTAACTTCACTATTTCCCTATACGTATTATTACGTCAGAATATATTTATCACTCAGGTATTTCTCCCCCTCTCATCCACCCACGTCAAACCCACCCAGCTTCAGTTCTGTTTTCACCCACCTAAATGCTGATTGATTGATTGATTTGACAACATTTATTTGAGTCTTTTTGTCACTGGATTACATACAATATCAAAGATAATAACAGCTGAGAACAAAACTGGAAAAAGAGACTCAGGAGGAAACTCAAAGAAGCTCCATGAAGCTTGTGGGAAGAGCCCTCCTTAACAGAAATTTACAATAGCAAAAGAGACAATGTTTACAAAAAGAAAGGAGAGTAGCAAAACAACAACAACAACAAAAACAACAACAACAACAACAAAATGCTGAGATAAAAAGAAACAACATTTACCAGCTAATGTACAAAGAAACTTCCGCTTCGTTTGCCTAAGCATATTCCAAACAACTGCGATCATAGCAGTGACGTACCAATAAATTTGAAGGGCATGGGTCAAAATGGTCATACTCGGCGTAGCTGCTTTACAGTTTATTTCATTGCAATCACTGAAACGATAACGAAACGGCATGGAATGGGAGGGTACACCACTATACCAGTCCAGAAGGTATGAATAAATATTCAGGAGGGCGCTCAGAAACTCGAAATGTTGACGTAACTATCACTTCGAGAGGCTGGGTCAAAGGCTCTAGACTTGAAACATACCACAATGTTGTAATTCCGTCACGATACAATGTAAAATTAGGGGAATG
>WURT03059966.1:0-13887 GCA_009936505.3 Holothuria glaberrima | reverse complement strand
GCGTAGCAGGCCCACGTCTCTGGAATTCCCTCCCACGATCAATCAGAGAAGCCCCCTCTCTAGTAGTGTTTAAGAAGTGTTTAAAAACCTATTTTTTTATTAGTATGGTTTTCTTCTCTTTTAATTTATGCTTTTTTGTGCTTGTATTGCACTTAGATCTGTGAATAAGCGCATTATAAATATTATATGTATGTATGTATGCATGTATTGTTCAGCGATAGTTGTGCAAGGGTGAGAAGAAGTCCCACAAGAGTTAACATGGACTAGAATATAACACCTAGCAAAAAGCCCTCAGATATGACAAACCCTAGCTCATCAATTTGAGGCACTACTTTCAGCTAAATGGTGGTTAAATACAGGGATAGCATATGGCTCTCCTAGAGTGCCTAAATGAAGGATCACATTTTCACCTCCCTTTTCCACCTTACACCTGATCATGCACCCTTCCTGGTTCTCTGTCAGCTATACTCAGCACAGTAAAACACTGCACACAAGTGATGTTGGTTGGGCTGTACATCCATCCCGATCACACCTCGAGGTACTACCACTGATGATACATGGTAAACCTTACCTCAAAATTGAGGTCTTTATCAATCTTGGCTGGTTTGTCCTTCTGCTTCTGGTTCAGATTCTTTTTCTTGGGGTTCAGTTTTGGTCCACTGCCATCTGGGTATTTGCTGAACCATGTTGACATTTCCCAGAGGTTTCCTCCTTTGATAACATATGGGGTGTCAAATTGGACGGCTACATCAGTGGTGACGTCATTGTCCTCACCAGGGTGCAGAACCACAGGTTGAGCTGTCGTCTCTACTACCTCAAGATAAGTTGCCGTTGGATAATTGGGGGTGTCATCGTATGGCTTCAAGTCTGATGGATCCTCTGGATCTTCTGCATCCTCTGGGTCTGCTGGGGCTCCTGGGTCTGCTGGGTCTTCTGGGTCCTCTGGAGCATCTGGGTCTTCTTCTCTAGCTATGGTTGGAATTGATGTTAACAAGATGAAACACATTTGACTCAACATTTAAAGAGAGAATTTCCTCATCCCAAATTGTGCAAAGTCAAGAATTTTCTAGAAGCATTACATAGGTTCAGTGCTAGAGGCATGCTGGAACTTTACCCCCTGCCCCCCAAAATGGGTGGGGGAAGAATAAGACAGAATATCTACTTCCAAAAAGCATGCTACATTTTAACATTTGTAATTCACCATGACAGATATGGTATTATGTTGGCCATAGGCTGTATTGAATTTTCATAACCAATGAAATTTAAAGCTTTTTCATTGATAACAAAGTCCTAGGTGTATGACTTCCTACACATTAGACAGGTTGCATTAAAATGGTCCCATTTTAATAAATTAAAATAGCAAGAAACTCATTTAAGTTAACTGTAGCTCACTCAATACAGGCTGACATAATGCTCAGTCTGCTGGTATATTACATTTGCAAATGAAGGCAATACTCATTAGGACTTTTGCTGACCATAAGGAATACCACCCGAGTCCCCTGTTTTTGGCCAAAAACAGGAGATTAAATATCTACTCCAGTTTGTAACACTGGCCTCATTGAATGCTCTACCTGCACAAATCGGTTATTAGTCTAGATAACTGCCAATTACCTTCCAAGAGTAGTGGACTACAATAGTTCACAATAGCATACATAATGCACTATAAATAGCTGGCACAGGTGGTCAGTATTAGGTGTGTCTACAATCATACAGTGGCTGGGTCAATTAATTATGTGCACTCGACGGTAAATCCTACCACTGCCAGCACTTCTGTGGTTAGTTTACTATCAAGTGTCAAATTGTTACTCCCCCAGTGAATCTGAGGACCAATTTTCAACGGACTGGATTGGCCATCATGCTGATAAACAACCTACAAAGTACATGTGACTGTACTAAAATAATTGAACAAAATGCATTAAACAGTGTGTACATATTACAACATGGACATGCACTAGTCCTCCGAGCTAGAAAATGCAAAGGGAAAAGAATTACATTTAGACAAAGATATATAAAACTCACTTTCACATGTCACTGGGGCACACCCAGTCTGATCTGTGCCAAGCTGCTCGTAATCTGGGGAGGGGGTATCTTTTCTGACCCTGGCACATACATACTGGTATTTGGTACAGTCTTCAACATCCCTGAGGTCAGCTGTGAGTGGAAGATCCTGAAAGATAAATCAATTTCCATCATTTCTAACATTCACTATTATTAGGCTGAAATGTGCCCTTGAAATAGCATGACAGAAATGCTTTCTGCTTTTACTGTGGTAAAAAAGTTTTTTTTTTTTCTTTTTCTTGCCTCCTTTTTTATCTCTACGAAAAAATATCAAGCATGTTCGATATCAAAGACTTACGATGCACGCCTGGAAATTTTGTGGTACCAGCAAACATCTTCTTCCCTTTATTTGCATACACCCACATACTTCAGGCAACATTTTCCCTTCCTTTCAATGATAAAATGGTACCCTCTCATTTTTCCAGTCCCAGTATAACACATGAACTCTGATGAAAACATTTTCCACAGAGTTGATCACTTTACCATACAATTGATGTTGAAAACCACAATCTCTATTAATACAACACGAGCACATGATGATCTCTTCCATTTGTACAGTGAAAGCATGATCCCATCTGGCAACCATCGTATTTCTATACAAATGTTTTCTTATACACCTTAGTACCGCATGTGGCCATAGAAAAATATAGTTTTTTTATAATGTACTACATCATATGAAAACCTCTCAGTTCCTACAAACTGCAAATTATAGGAGCTTTGTGGCAGGCCTTTGTTCTGTTGAACCCACTTGGGCCTTTGGTCCATGACTCAATGCATTTGAAACTGTATGTCAGCATGTTACATATTCTATCCTATTTTTTGCTGAATCCCAGATGGGGATTCCCTGCAACCTATTGGCTATGAGTACATTAACTGTGATGCATGATACAGAACAGAGGTTCAAAACTTCAAAACTATTATCATGGGGCATAAGCCTCTGTATTGCTCTGTAATTCTGGAGTACAACAGTGCAGAGCAAGGTGGTCAACATTACCACAGGCTCAAGAAATCCATGAAATTGTGGAATTGTGCACTCATGGCCACAAAAATAGCAATATTCAATAAGAAACAATTTGTTATTGCTACTGTTTATGTCATAATAACCAAAATAAATTTATAAATCTATTCTTAATATTCAAACTTGTTTAACCCCCACACTATGGGTGTGGACATGTCTCAGAATTTTTCTGACCTCAAGAAATCTTCACACACAAATAAATGCCACTTGTGGAGATCAGCAGACTGCATAAATAATTTCATTCCATGACCAGAAATAACTGAACATCTTTAACTGAAGACATTACACTCACCCTAAAGGACTCAGACTTTTTGACCAAGTGGCACAACTTAACTGACGAATAATCACTGCACTTTACTAAAAAGAGACTTACACACAGACACAGGTCGACGCAAAGAACTTATGAGTGATGCTGTATTCACCTACATCCGAAAATGAGTCACGTTGTCCATGCAACTTTGCTAGGGTAACAATTCACACACCAAAAAAAAAAAAAAAAGAAACGACAGAAAGACGTTATATTCATAAAACTTTACAGGTGAAAGGTTGAACTCTCTTTTATACCTCTGCCACAAAGTTTTGGAAGTCGACTGGCATTTCGCCTTGTGCATCTGTGAGTGCAGACTTGACTAAGCTCTTCTTAGCCCCATTTCCAGTATCAGATTTACTGAACCACACTGCCATCTGCCAAAGCTCTTCTCCAGCTGTGTTTGGGTCGGTTGTTTCTTCATTAAATCCCACTGCAACATCTGTTGTTACTTTGTTTTTTTCACCCAGGTAAAGGGTCACTGGAGTTGGCTCCACAGAAGCAAACTCTACAGTTGGACCATCCACACTACGATCTGGAAGAACACAAATTCTTTCAAAATTAGCATTAAATCACAATGCTTATTACTGTACCTCTAAGTTTACTTACAGCTTTGTGCGACATGAACTGATTATGAGGTATGAAGCTAAAAATGCTCAAGTATACATTCACTTTGGGATAGAAATAAGGTCTTTGCCACTGATACCTCACTGTCTTTAATAGAGATGGCCAAATTTGAATGAGAGACCACCAAATTTGAGCAGGGCAGCTTTTGAGAAACCAATAAATATGGCTTGGTCTTACCTTCCAAATTGAGTTTGATTTGACATCACTTTGCTCAGACATAATTTAAACTCACTGATATTTCATACCAAATTAGTCAATGCCAAGACCTGCAGCATATCCTCTGTGCTACGAACAAACTAATTCCCATAATTTAAATTAGAACACTCCATTATAAAATGCCTAAAAAATTCAAGGAGACTTAGGTGTTTTTACAGCTTTGAAATCATGATTTTTACCCTAATTACAGTATGTGAAAAAAAAGCTGTTGCTTCAAGGGAGCTTTGCTCCCTAGACCCCCACCAGGGGCTCTAAGTTGGGCCCCTGGACCCCAACCATAAGGGGCTTTGCACTCAGGCCTATGACACCAGATGGACAGTACTTGGTGAATCAGAATTAAGTGAGACACCAATATTTTAAAATCCTGGCTAAAGCCCTGGATAGACATGGTTTTTCTAGCCACAGGGAAATGCAATACAGACCCATATTGTGGTTTCTAAGCTACAATCAGCCAGGTTTAACTGCAACAAGACAAAGATCCCTCTGTGGCATTTCAACTGTCACTGAAAATGTGAGGTGAAAATATTATGATTTATTACAAGTAGTATTGAAGTCAGTAAGTGACAAATATGGTAGAATTCTCAGCTTGTATGAAAGATTCCTAAAGAAATAATTTCATTATGTAGACATTGGGACATCTCGGTTTCAAAATCCCCCAAATGGAAGTGTACCTTTGCAGGTCACCTGGGCACATCCTCTACGAGAGAATTTTTTCCGTTCCACCAATTCAAAGTCTGGGTCAGGGTTGTCCTTTCGAATCTCAGCACAGATGTACTTCCGATTGGTGCAATCTGACCCATCAGTGAGGTCAACGTTCTGTGGCAGATCCTACAAAAAATATGTACAAAAGGTTTGACATAATCATGAAATTTCAGTATCAATGGAATGGATCAGTCCACAAACTTCACATGAAGTAACTAGAATTGCCTAGTTTCTTTGTTAACAATTTGTTCAACAAAGCCATGCACCGAGAGCACCGTTGCATACTTCTTGCAAACAGCTGTTGTACAATACAATATCATTGACGAAGGTTCCACTTAACTATCAAATCTGGCCTCTTATACAACTGTTAGCAGGGTTTCCGTCAAGGGGAGAAGGGGGTAAAGGGGGTTATTTGTCCCCTCCTTTCCAGAAAAAGGGGGATACGATCCCCAACTTTTCAATTCCATAAAAATATGAATTATCAATATCTTGGTTTTTTACTTAAGAATGGGACACTTTTGCAGCAATGTTTGAACTTACATAAGTAAATGGCATTTACAACCTTTCAAATTGTACTTTATAGGGAAGCAAGCTTTTGTCTCCTGAACCTATGGCCACGTGTAACTTTGGCCAAGAACAGCATCAATTTGGAATCATGGTTTAGCAGTAATAAATCTCCCTTTCTGAGTTTCTCGCAGAATTCCTGGTTAGTTGGGGTAATTTTACGCATTTGCTCTGCCTTCCATGATCAGCCCATAAGAAAACATTGCACAGTATCACTGCTTACTTATGACTTGAGTATTACCTTTCAATTCTGTTACATTAGCAGTATCATATCTACACAGAATCTATAAAGTTACATGTCATTAGTAAAAAGATCAGTACATGGACTACAGATGCAGGGAAATGTTTCATAACCTAGGTGTGGTAATTGATAATAAATGAATTGTAAAGCAGGGGCAAAAACTAAACTTTTTTTCCATGTGAATGTAAAAAAATAATTTAGAAACTTTCACAGAGAAAGCCCTGAAAGTATCTAGGTCATTCAAACAATAGACTGCAAATTGCTACACCTTTCTTTCAATTCTTTATTCATTGGTATTGTTGCAATTTCTCAGAGTTGTATTCTTCACCTACCGGGAAGGTCAAGGGTTCATCCACCATAACAGGTTTGTGTTTACCCATTGTGGTAAGGCTTTCCTCTACCAGCTCACTCTTTGGTCCTGTGCCATCTGGTCGTTTACTGAACCATGTAGAGACCTCCCACATGTCCCTACCAATGATGTCTTCATCAGTGTCAAACAATACAGTTGGTGTTGTGGTCACGTCATTATTTTCATTCAGGTATAGGGTGATGGGAGTAGTGGTGGTGGCAATGACCTCCATTACTGGTGGTTCCTCATCTTCTCCGGGAACTATAAAATACAAATGCAAATAACTCTGAAAAGCCAATTCTGTTTTGTTGATTTTTTTTCTCTCCTTTTAGTTTCCCTTCTTCTTTGGGACTGTTAATTCCTTTTACAAATTTGCTTTTTGATTCCTTGTTGAAGGCAACAGGTATCTATGCAATCACACGGCCAATTGTGTCTTTATGTTTATGTGTGTGTATATGTATGCCTTGACAATTGGTGTCAATTGCTGACGTATTTATGAATACCCACCTACCAACTGGGACCCACCTGTAATTGGGGACCATCCCTGTTTGAAGGAATGGCTTTAAATAGCCTCT
This sequence comes from Holothuria glaberrima, assembly GCA_009936505.3. Classification (NCBI taxonomy): domain Eukaryota; kingdom Metazoa; phylum Echinodermata; class Holothuroidea; order Aspidochirotida; family Holothuriidae; genus Holothuria; species Holothuria glaberrima. The sequence continues at coordinate 7,230 of WURT03059966.1, read as the reverse complement.
GTAAGGTAAAAGATGGAGCCATGAGGATGTCTATTCAATCCACAATAAAATTCCATTTGGATCATCTGCTCTACTCGAATGGTCTTGAATGGTTTCAAGTTGTTTTTAAATGGTTATGAATGGTGTCAACTAGTCCTAAAGATGCAAATGGTAATCTCAACTGGTTACCTAACTGGTTTCAAATGGTAATAAATGGTTTTGAATGGAAAATTGACCAAAACACAGTCTAAACCATTTGGAAGCTGAATGGTTTCAAATGGTTTCTGTCGAATGGAATTTAACTCTGGGAATCTAAAGGAATATAGGAAGAGCCCCATTGAGGTACAGTAAAACCCTGTTTATCCGAACACTTCGGGACCGAAGGTAGTACGGATAATGAAAAAATTTGGATAAACGGGGTTCCAAGTTTTTGCCTCCAGTATGGTACACTGAGTCCATAAGAGAGAGAGTGTCAACACATTTCTACGATAATTCTGAAAAAGGCTAGCAAAATTGCAATCCCAAAAAATATTTTATTACTATTTTTTTGTGACCGATGATATGGCAAATAAATTTTAAGACTTCTAAAACAGAGTGATATTTTTCCTAAAATTTGAGCCTATTCTCCATCTGAATGACCAATGCTTTCTTCACAATAAATGAGTGTATGGGCTGAAGAGAAGCTGTAGCAATCTAGAGAGGTATCCAGAGTGTAAATTCAGCATAAATTTCCAAAAATGTTAGAGACACATGTGTAGGAGACTCTCAAACAGCAATTTGCAATGTTTTTTGTTAGGTCTCCTTTTATTATTTTTAGCTCACTACGATACTAACGTTTCAGATTTAGTGAAACTAGGACATACACAAGCCTAACGTATTTCAGTATATTGAGCCTATACCTACTCAAGGCTCCCAACAAGAATTTCAAAACAAACAGGTACGATTTTTCTTCCAAATTTGACAAAGAGATAACAGATTGTTTTCTATGCACACATGTTGGCTGTTTTAGCCATTGGGACATCTTTCCCCGACTTTTTAAGTCCAGAGAAAAATTGGTGCATTTCTGCAAAAATTTATGTTGAATTTTGCCTTGTAAAGCACTGAAAACTTGGTGGATACTGCCGCAATTGTGTTGAATACTATTGTTGTTAAAAATGATGGCTAGTTTGGATAAACCGGTTTTGGATAAACGGGGTTTTACTGTAGTGTTGCTTTACGTCGAGCTTGTTTGCAGGTGTACGTGTGTATCACGATATGTCCATGGTTCCCTGTGGAAAATCACAACCACACTTACAATAAGACTGATTTATGTTGATTGAAAACATTTTGAACACATTCTTTTTTGCTGTAGCCAATCTCATTGTTTTCTATTAGTATACATACTACAAGGTTTATCTATAGACGTCCGCCACTGAATGGTAAAATTAGTTAGATGAGGTTTTACGGCTCAGTTTCTAACCAAATGGTTTAAGTCGGGCCGGCCACTGCCTTTTTTCCAGTCATGGCTCACTGGTAAAATGAGGGAGTCCCTGTTAGACAGTGATTACAAGTATGAGTGTGTAGGTACTAGTAATTGCGGTGCTTGGCTTGCAAACATGATATCTCGTGACCAAGGGTCAAAGTAAGCAGTTGAATACCAGTGGGCTTCTTTCTACCAAAATTAACTCCTGGTCCACAAGCTTTCAGGCTGGACCAGGAGCTACTTTTGGTGACCCAGGAGTTACTCTGTATTTTAACATTTTGAATTTTCTTATTGTTACTACCTGCTGGCCAGTTTGAACACAGCTGGACGGATATCCCTACGAGAAAACGGGATCCAGGCATGTTTTTCTCAAGGAAACACTGTCTGGGCAATTAATCTGGGTGCCATTAACTTGAGAAACAGTGCCCAAAAAATTTCACCGTGCGTACTTTCATGAGACAATAGCACCCTGTGGTATTGTTTTACCAGTTTTGGGGCGCTATTTACAATCAACAGGTGCAACCTTTTTAACACACTATCTTTAGGTAGGAAGCATTGATGCTTTTTATACTTAGCATGTGGATGGATTATGGTCCAAAAATAACCCCTATTGATTTTGGAAAATGTCAAAGGTCATCTGAGGTGAAAATATGAAATTCCTGAAAATTGATAGTAAACACGATATCTCAAGGTAGCAATGATGGACAATCTTCACACATGGTATTTATTGAGAGGGTGAACCCTATTGTTTTCAGAGGATGTCAGAGGTCATTTGAGGTCAACCCCAAAACCTTGGAAGTACTATATTTCAAGACAGGGACCTTTTCGTACTGGGTATACAGATGTGGTACTTTATGGGAGGGGGAACAAACATTTATTTTAATTTCCACAAGCATAACTGTTGCAGTAATAATACTTATTTCAATTAGGTAATTATAAACATGTGAAGTGAATGTGTAGTGGATTAGAGCTCTGTTTCTCACGCAGACAGTCCTGCAACAAATGCCTTCTAAGACATATTTTTCCTTCATTTTTTACTATTCACATTTTGGTGGGGTTCAAAGGTCATAGGAGGTCAGCAGAGGTCAAGGTGTGAAAACATCGTTAAAATGACAGTCAAGTAAGTATAGATTTTAGGGAAGAACCTCAGTGTAAAAATTGACCCTCTTATGAGCAAGGAATCACTAAGCCTTTGGCCTTTCTGGTTAACTCTTGGAGTGCCAGTGGTCAAACCTGTGATAAAGCAAAAGACACTAAAAAGACTTAAACCAAGCCCCTGAGTTACATATTCTTCATCACTAAAGCCCTTCCCTCACTGCTATCTAAAAACACCCCACTAAGCAACAACTCGCGTAACCAACTTACCTTTGCACAAAACTGGTGCACAACCCATATCGGCATTTTTGGAGGCCTTGTCCAATGAGAATTTAGGGTTGGGTTTATCAAGTTTAAATTTGTTGCAGAGGAACTTGACTTTCTTGCATGGTATACCAGTCAAATCCACGGTCATTGGAATACCCTTAGAAGAAGGCATAATACCATAAAATTAAAATGTCATAATACAATCTTTGTGTTAAAATAGATATAATCCATGCATTTACAAATTAAGTCTTCTGACATCTTAAGTGGACTGTGAACCTAAAGAGAACATTATTTAATGAAAAACCTACACAATTATTCGATGTTTAAACAGCTTTTAAATAGTGAGGAGTTCAAACCTGCTAGTAAACTGCTGCCATCCAGTACACACCATGTTCCACAGGTCTACTGGCCCATTAATCATTTCTTACATGATAATAATATTGTTTGCTCATATGGTGCTTTTTGATCAATATCAAAGTGCTTTACACATTTCAATTACTAAATGTTCTCAAGCCAGTGGGGACTATACTAACCGTGCTACCTTTGCAATGCTACTGGTTAAATTTTCTCACACTTGTCATATTATTATTCCTGTTCCTATTTCTTATGCTGAACACCAAGCAAAAAGGCAACAGGTCCCATTTTTCAAGTCTTTCGTATGACCCACTGGAATTTGAACCCCAGTCTCCCGGCTGAAAGGCCAATGCTCTAACCACTAGGCTTATCAGTCTGTACATGACTATGATAGCATTTTGCTTCTTAGGTTGGAGAAAAGGAAAGGGGAAGAGGATGGGGTGGGTTAAAGTTAAAATCAAGCTTTTTCCAAGAGTGTACTAATTATGGTCAACATAACAAAGTGTGACACTGATAATTGCCATTTCACCCTTCAGTAAGCATGTACAGGTACAGGGTTGTGAGTCCAGATCACCTGTGGATGATCATTTATTTTAAAATCAATCAACCATGAGGGCTGTGTGACTTTGTCTATCTAATGTACAGCTTTCTAGAGGATTTGTGTGCTGTGAGCAAAGAACTCAAAGCGACCTCTTGATTTTTGCCAGTTTCAGTCAATTTTGCCTGGAAATTGACCAAAAATGTCAACATGATGTCAAACTTTCATAACTTACAGACTCACAACTTTTCCCCTACACATAATGGACATGTCCTCTAAAAATGACCAAAAATAATCTCCAAGTGGAGATGTTATCAATGTTTTAAGCTGGTTCTGGTCAGTGCCTGCTGTGACAGTATCTCCAAACATGTTGTGTATTGAGATAAATATAGAGCCAGAGGTAACAAATTACCCTGCTACATAGAGCTCAGGAAATGATCCTAGAAACAAACACATATATAAAGACTCACTCCAAAGACTGTTGGTTCGTCGTATGAGTAGATTTTCTTATCCCTTTTCTTGTCAGGCAAAACTTGCTCTTGCTCTCCAATTTTCTTAGTGGAAGCAGGGTCATTTGCTAACCAAGCACCCAGTTTCCAGAAATTTTTTCCTTTACCGATAGGCTTTGATTTCGGATCAAACGTGATAGTAGAGTCGAACTCAATTTCGTTCACCTGGTTTTCATAGACTGTTATGGGAGTTGGTTGGACAGATGTAACAATAACACCTTTTGGGCTTTTGTTTTCTGCATGAAAATGAAAGGAAAAAAATTTAACCAGACCAAAAGGCCTCGTGATTCCTTGCCATAGACAATGTTGGGATTTTATTGAAGATTCTTGGCAAATTTTGCTTTTTGACTTCTTTTGACCCCAGATGACCTTTGATCTCCCCAAAAGCAAAAAGGTTCTTCCTTGAACCATAAAGCATCCCTGTACCAAGAATGAAACTTATCCAACCATACCATTCCTACCATAAGATATCATGTTCACAAGGTTTTCAGATTTTGATCCCTGGTGACATCAGATGATCTTTGACTTCCACCAAAAACAATAGGGTTCTACTTCTCAACATAATGAATCTGTGTACATACCAAGTATGAAATTTATGAAATTTCCTATCTTGAGATATCACATTTACAAAATTTTCAGTTTTTGACCTCTGTAACCTCAAATGGCCTTTGACCTCCACCAAAAACAATATGGTTCTCCCTCTCAATATGACAAATCTATATACCAAATATGAAAGTGTCTGTCACTGCTATCTCCAGATATCAGGTTTTCAAGGTTTTTGGTTTTTTACCTCTGGTGACCTTAAATGACCTTTGACCTCCACCATAGATGAAAGAGTTCTCCCTCTCAACATGACAAATCTATTTACCAAATACGAAGAGTGTCGGTCATTGCTATCTCTAGATATTATGTGTTCAAGGTTTCGGTTTTTGTTCTCTGGTGACCTCAAATGACCTTTCACCTCCACCAAAGCCAATAGGGTTCTTCCTCTGAACATGACAAATCTATATACCAAATATGAAAAGTGTTAGTCATTGCTATCGCCAGATATCATGTTTACAAGGTTTTCCGTTTTTGACCTCTGGTGACCTCAAATGACCTTCGACCTCCACCAAAGACAAACGGGTTCTTCCTCTCAACATGATAAATCTATACACCAAATACGTAGAGTGTCGGTCATTGCTATCTGCAGATATTTTTTACAAGGTTTTAGGTTTTTGACCTCTGGTGACCTCAAATGAACTTTGAACTCCACCAAAGACAACAGTCTTCTTCCTCTCAACATGACAAATTTATATACCAAATATGAAAACTGTGGGTCATTGCTTTTTCCAGATATCGTGTTTACAACGTTTTCAGTTGTTTACCTCTGGTGACCTCAAATGACCTTTGACCACCAAAAAAGATAGTGTTCTTCCTCTCAACATTACAAATCTATATACTAAATATTAAGTGTCAATCATTGCTATCTCCAGATATTGTGTTTACAAAGTTTTCTGTTTTTGACCTCTGGTGACCTCAAATAACCTTTGGTCTCCACCAAAAACAATATGGTTCTTTCTCTCAACATGACCAATCTATATACCAAATATGAAAAGTGTCAATTCCTAACTTGAGATACCATGTTTATAAGGTTTTTGACCTCTGGTGACTTCAAATGACCTTTGACCTCCACCAAAATCAATAGGGTTCTTTCTCTCAACATGAAAAATCTATATAGTAAATATGAAAAGTGTGGGCCATTGCTAACCTGAGATATTGTGTTTACAAGAGGCATCACATACACACACACATACACACACAAGTAGGTTTTACATACCGACCAAGGACCTCATTGTTTTCTCCTTTGTGTTTGCTTCCTAAACCGTAACATTAACAATAGACTGTCCATTGTTGAAACTTTCAAGGACTTGAGAAATCTATTGAATTTCTTTCAGAGGACCTAAAATCCATATTGTTTAGGTCCTCAGTCTGAATGCCAAACAAACTCACATGCACACACACACACACACACACAAGACATCACCTTCGGCAAGGAATCAAAAAAGATGGAAATATTTCAATTTTAAATTCTGTATACACGTGAATGCCATAGCCATTTCATACTGTATGCAATGAACATGTGGAAAATAGCCACAATATCCATAAAAATTGATCAAATTTGACCATTGCACAATATAATTTCTGTTTTTTTTATCTACATCATGCTATTTGCAAAAGCAGGGAGGGAGGCAGGGAGGGAGGTATGGTGGTACTGTCACCATGCAACACTCAACAATGTCATTTGGCAGTTCTTCAAGGGCAGATGTGTTATAATGAAACAACACAGCGGCTAGATTTTGTAACTACCACTAACAAGCAGCATACATCATACTAGGGGGCACCAGACAACTCAATCCCCTAGCAATCAAAATTGTCCCAAAAGTACCCCTGACAAAAAAGCTGCATAGAGGGGAAAAAATATGCCAAAAGTGATGACAATCACCCCCCTCCCTGCTTAAATACCTGCCCACAAAAATAGCCCCCAGTAACCACATAAAGTATTCGGAAATAGATTTTTTCACGTACATGTGATTATGTATGGAATGTAATTTGTACTTAAAAAAAAAAAAAAAAACTGGAAATAAAACCTTACTTTTGCAATTTACTTTAGCACAGCCTACAGTGGAGGTATCTGTTTCTCCTCTGAATCCAAAGTCTAAACTAGAACCACCTTGCTTCTTTATCTGTGCACAGAGAAACTTGACATCTTTACATTTCACTTTAGTTAGATCCAAGTTTGTGTTGACTTCCTGCAAATTCAAAAAAAGAAATTCTTCTGTAAGTTATCAAACATTTTTCAAACTAGTGGGTGTCATAGTTTGACATTTTTCCAGCTTTGTTTCTTTGATGGTTAGATGAAATTTACGTCTTAAAGGGAGAAATTCAGACCAAACTGATCTCAAATGAGTAAACCAGAAAGCCCAAAGGCTTTGTGATTCCTTGCCTAGGGGAGGGGGAAGCTTTGTTACACCAAGGTTCATCCC
>WURT03059955.1:0-13887 GCA_009936505.3 Holothuria glaberrima | reverse complement strand
GAACAATATAGAGAGGGCGCACTTACATTAGTTGCGAATGTATGTCCTAGCTAGTACTAGGGTCTTGACCAAGACTACTCTTGCTGCTGTCTTTTGAAAACGTAAAACCATGTTGAGGTCACCGACATAACAAGTGCCCCATAAAACATTACAGTAATCTAAAATTGGTAAAATGTATCCATTGTAAAAAGAGGTGCGAGTGGTTGTATCTTTGAATGGCTTTATTCTTCTCAAAAGCGTTAGTCTACCGTTAACTGTCTAACTTACGTTATCAACATGATCATGACACCTTAGCCTTTTGTCAATAGTAACACTTAACAATTTTTCACACGATGTATTTTGCAATGTCGTACCTTTATTATCAATAGAAAGCGTACTTAAAGGGAAATGTTGCGTTTATTTCACAGAAAATTTTCATATTTTTAAAACTAGCATTAGTAGATACAGAATGATAGACAATTTAAAATAAGGCAATTCGGTAGCTTTCTTTTTAAGAAATAAGGCTCACACAGAGAGAAATTTGGTTATTTGTCTCACAAAAGTAACTTGTTCACCCAAACTTTCAAAAGTTCAAATGATGCAGCATCCTTTACCGATGTGATGCATAATATTTTGAGGAAATAAAGTTATTGCTAGAGTTTATTGGTGAGACTGAATGGTTTAATAATGATATAAGGTATTTTGGTGCATTTCAAATGCAATGTTTCCCTTTAAAGTTTAAAGCGTCGACAATCGCTGCCTTGACCCAATGATCACGGTCTAAGTTTTATTAGTATTAAACACAGTTTTATTTTTCACACACCATGCTCCAATACTAGCCATATCATCCCTCAATTTATCATTTATTTCATGAATTTTTTACCTCCTACGTAGAAAGTGGTGTCATCGGCATACATATCTGCCGTTGCATACTTTAAACACAGATTCATGTCGTTTATGTAAATTAGGAACAAAAGGGGTCTAGGATTGATCCTTGCGGTACACCACATGTAACAGACATTGGGGTAGAAATTCACCTTTTACATAAGAACATTGAACTCTTTCTGACAAGTATGACTTAAACTATTGTAAAACATTATCAGATAATCCGTACATACATAGCTTCTTTAATAAGATATCATGATCAACTAAGTCGAATGCGTCCAGAAAAATCGCACCAATTACGTTACCTCTTTCAATAATTTCCATACATTTATCGATAATTTTCAATAGTGCTGTCCCACATGAATGCCCAGCCTTAAAAAACTAATTGGGCAACTCTCAGAAGGCTATGGACATTGACAAATGTACTGAGGGCATTATGGAAATATCAGGAATTTTTGATAAAACAGGTAAAATAGATATCGGTCTATAATTGGATACGTCAAGGCAGGAGCCATTCTTACAAATGGAAATAACTTTACTTTTCTTCCAACTTGTGGGGAAAATATTTTTTTGTTCAATATACAGTTAAGAAAATGGGTTACACACTTGGTAAGTTCTTTGGCATTTACCCTTAGAAGATAAGATCTTATTTTGTCTATACTAGTCGCCTTGCGAGGATCCAATGTTTCAAGTGACTTTGTGGCATATTCTAAAGTAACTTTGGGAAGTTCAAAAGTCTCACCTGCTCGTGGCTTTGACATAATGTAATTTTTACATTTTTTTTCTTAACATTTACCAGATGGCTTTAGAATTTTTTAATTTGTTCTTTGAAATGGCTGTCTAGAAATAATTTTTCTTAGCTCTCCTTATGAGATAGGTGACAATGTTTCTCCAATAACGATAGACTTCGGGTTTACACCGTTTGGCCTTATTTCTCCTTTTAACTGCATCGTTAATGACATCATTAAACCACTGCGGCTGACATTTTCTCGTAACTCTTTTTTCTTTGATTGGAGCATGTTTTTTAGTACTTGGAGAATATTTACTTCCCAGTTTTCCAGAATTTTGTTCGGGTCCCTGTCATTTAGTCCATGGCTCCATGAGAAGGATCTAAGATCTGTTTGGAAGGAGCTGTAATCTATTTTCTTCACTGATCTCTACTTTATGGTATCGTGAGCTTTTTTATTTGACTTTCTAGAGCAGTACTGCCATGTGAAACAGATCGGATAATAATCACTTCGTCTTACTAAGGGTACTTCAATATTTATAACACGTTGTTCATTTGTAGTATACATATGATCAATTAATGTATAATTCAGGCATTAAGGGTTTTACGACGCTAAGCGACCACAAATGTGGGAGAAGCCTATATGTGGCTTATGAATCTTCACGTCGGGCGGCTAACCAACTAAACAACTAACAATTTAGGTCAAATTTGGTCTCTTTTGAACTTGAGAGGCCATTTCAGATGGGAAAACCGTAGTTTGCTCTTGGATGAAAACCCATCTTACTTTGACCTGGCCTGGGATCGAGCCCCGAACCTCCCGGTTGCCAAGCTTCATCGCTTCAAATGCCACCGCCTTTATCCACTCGGCTACAGCACCGGTGCATCTGTATTTTCAGTTTGTCGAGTGGGAGTATTGATCATTTGCGTCAAACCAAGTGATGCTACAACATGATCCCATCTCTTATTGGTGTTGTTGAGCAAATTAATGTTGAAGTCACCTATAGCAATAATATCTAGGCATGAATTACTCAGATTACTCATCATAGCGTGGAAGTGATCTACCCAATCGACCCTTGAATCGAGGGCGGCACAAAACACATAATAAAACATTTTTAATATGAGGTAGTTGAATTTCTAACCAAATTACTTCAATGTTTGCAACCTCATACTCGTTACGTCTCACAAAAGGAATGTTGTTCTTAATGTAAAAAGCAACACCTCCCCCTGCCCTTCTATCCCTATCTTTACAAACTATGCTATAACCTGGTACAGACACTTTAAATTCTGATAAGATTCGTTTAAAAATGTTTCATTAATGGCAAAGATATTAAAGTGTCTTCCTTTCTGATATAAGAGAGCTTGAAGTTGATTTACTTTAGGATAGAGGAGGTGAATATTGAGAAATCCAACATTAAATTTATTAACTTGAGTAATATAAGAAAACCTTATCGATGTTTCTTGCTTAAATTTTAAGGAGCTAAATTTGGCTTGTTGAATCAAATTTTCATATATTGTACAGAAATATCAGCTGAATGCATCTTGAAATTTATTTTCAATTAGCCCTTTGAGCGTTTAAATCGAACCAAACTTTTGCTATTTTTACCGTCTTAATTGAAGCTTCTTGCCTTGTTCTATATTGTATGGCAATGTGGAATACATTCCCAGTTGTCTTTTTACGGAAGTAAGTAATTTTACTTATCAATATTTCTATATCTTCACCGGCCTAGGAATTCAATTGAGATATGTTCGAGAGAGAAGATGATGAAACGAACTTCAAGATTGTCCTCTATAGAATATGACAATTTTGGTCAAAATCAACTTAAAGTATTCCTAAAGTCTAAAATTACAAGGATTATAAGTTTCAGAGATTGGAAAATGAATCTCATTCATCTAACTTCCAGTTTCGTAGCTTACTTCATTGCTGAGAAATAAAACGTTGAAACTGTTCACTTAAATTGAAATAGTCTATTGCCAATAAGTGATGTCCTACTTGTACAACTCATATTGCTTGCTTTCGTCTCCTTTTGAAATTAAAATTTTTACATGACCTTGTAAAATTGACTTTTTCCTCAGCATAGTAGGTTGTACGAGGAGGGACTTGTGTAGTCAAGCCACTCTAAAACAGTAAGACAAGGTTAGCCTATTAGCACAAGGTGCCGTGGCTTTAGAAAAAACAAGGACAAACAAATGCGGTACTTCGAGTAGCACAAGAATGACGTCACAAATAGTTGCATAATCTAACATTTTAAATTAGGTGAATTAGCTTCAAAATTTTATATCTCAGCTCAGGAATGTCCTGTGAAGATGGCAGTTTGAGCATTTGGTTTCATTTTCACGCTTTTTAACATATGTTTTTGACATTTTTAGACTGTAGGTACACTTAAATGCATATTCATGCAAATTTACTTTGCCGATTCGTCAGGAGTGCGTTACTCATCAAACTAAATATGTCTTGTCCACATTCGTAATACCAATGAAATGTAAATTTCAAAGAGGTGCATTTTCGGCACCTGCTACGAAGTTTACTTATTCACTAGCAAGTAGTCGGAGCAGATGAACTCGTTTATGTAGATGTTTCATTCCTTATACGCGTACAGTTCACAAAGCCTCACGGTATTCCACATCTTTGATTAACAGAAACAAAAGCATACCAGCATATTTCGATTGTTTGTCCTATTTAGACGTTACGTTATTGCTTTGCGTGTGAACCTTTATGAATAATTAAATAAATAAAATAACGAAAAACGAAAGCATGCCGTTATGTTTCGACTGTTTGTCCGATATGGAAGTCGCAATAATAAATTCGCCGTATCTTTGCGTGATAACTTTGTCAATAAACATGACAGGGTGAATACAATTACTGCATCTTACTTAACGATTTATTTGGAACTATTGTCTCGCTGGTACATTTTACACTAGTGTGATGAATGACCCTGTACAAATCTCATGTTATGGATACAAGTTTTATAGTACCATTTAACTGTTTTACAAGTACCGTGTTGAATTCACTTTCAGGTTTAAACAAGATTATTTCCTTTATTCAGTTTATGGGTTAGCGTGTCACAGCTGCAGTTTAAATATCTCCTTCATATCACCTGTGTGAGGTATAAACGACTTTATAGTAACCTTTCATTTATTCAACGAGACGAATGACGAAAACTTATACATTTACATAATATAATTCTATTACCTAGCCTGAAGCTCCACAGCTTATGTAAGGAGAAACATTGGAAGAGATAGGACAGTACAGACTTATTTTTGCAAGTTAAAATTGAAAATGGTATCAGAGATAGACTCTGACAAGCAACATATTTAAAGGGCATAAGCAGTCGCCCCAAACTTACTTTGAAACAACAGATAAATCTCACAATTTTCTCCTTATTTTTCTTCCAAGTACCTTTCATGATATTTAAGGACTTAAATATTGCATATCCGAGGTAAACCAAGAAGTGTTCCTTGTAAATTTTCCAATTCAGTGAGAAAATTATTGTCACATGGTTCTCAAGAGCCATTTATGAAAAAGGGTAAACTACTATCCAAATTGGGCTGACTGAATTTTCCTTTTAATAAGCACACAACCACATTACTTGAGGACTGAACAATGATTTTCTCATATTTTATAATGCTTGTAGAATAACTCACAAGGGAGGTAGTACTTAACTATTAATACCACCTTCCTGAACTCACGTTCATCGACCCTTTTTCACAGACAGTACTTTACAGAAAATCAAGACCTTTTTCGCGAGTCTTGACCTTGTAGAATCCCTTGAGGTGACCTTAAAGGTTTTGAACCTTATATATTCGTAGGGTACAAATCTCAGACAATTATGTCAAGTGTTATTCACAGGTAACTGGGTAACCAATCAAAAGTTTGCTGAAGCAAAAGTAGAGTAAATTTTTCCCTTTCATGTTACTAATTATGTCATTATGAAAAAAATAAAATCAATTTAACCGTGATAATTTTAAGCAATGGTTCAGTAATTCCACCCTGGTTCATTACACAAGAACTTTACGACGTGTTTGCTTAGTCTTTAAATAGTACACATGTTGTCACCAAAACGCCCTCATTTTTTCCTTCCACTCACTAGGGCCTATTGAGAGCTTGTGACAGGCAACTTGTAGAATTGGTTAAGTACACACTACTACGACTACTTCCTTCTAGACCGTTTATCTATTACGAATTGCTCTCCCTAAAATGTTCACCTGTTACTTTCCTAGTTTTGCCTATGGTTGTACATTTTTGGTTTGGTTTTTTCTGTTTTTTCCCCTGTATTGCAAAATTTCTCTGAAATGTAAACATTTTTATCTTTCATTTAATTTTCTCGCTTTTGTCCGTCGAAATTAGTCACTCCCGACGTGTCTAGTTTTTGTAATGAATAACATCATCTCATCCTCAATACTGACTACAAATTAACAGTTAACTAATCATGATTGACTGTAATACATGGACTAGAGAATGAAACTCCTCGACAAGCCCCCTCCTCTCCCCAGAGGTTATAAGTTTCACCACCGTTCTACTTCATTTCTATTCAATTTGTCTTTTGTTTAGTTACTCACTTGTATTATTAGTATTGTTGAAAGTAAAATAGGCAGGAACGAAACGAATCGTGACCAATAAAGGCGTATAATATTTGTTTATGTACAGGGACTGAGTATTTGGTCCCGTCCGTCCCCCACCCCCCATCCGCCGAAAAAAAAACATATTTTCTCAAGCCAGCGGAGAAATACACCTTACGTAAGAATTACTTTGACTATGTGGATAGATACAGAATAAAAGCCGTCCTTCACAAATACACGTTCAACTGATACTTATTCTTTGCAGTAAGGGCCTCCCCCACCTTTAAAAAAATAAGAAAAGAAAGAGGGAAAAGAAAGAGAATAGAAGAAAAACGAAACAAAATCACGAGGGTGAAGAAGAAATAAGAAAGAAACAGGGAGGGTACAAAAGAATGAAAGGGGAAACAGGAAAAGAGGTTATTACCAACGACTCATTCAGTGTTTACAAACAAATGCCGTCACGGCTGGGCGTCAAAAGATTTGGTAAGGCGCGCTCACACTGTCGTCACAATGAAATGTAGATTCCAGTTCGTCTACATTCTGCGTGCAATCGCACAAGCTTTTACGCGCAACACCTAAAGTACACGCATGAGTTCTTGCGCATGCTCTATGCCAACCAATGCCAACCAGTAACGTAAGCGTGAACACCCTAATATCATAAGCATTTACAAAACCGTTATTAACATAACTTACCTGATATACTTATTAATTATCATACCATCTTTTTACATAATAAAGTGATCCACAAGGATACAGTGGCTCCGCCTTGGAAGGGCAGTGAGACACGCCCCCACCCACCTTCTTTCCGCAATCAATTTTCCACCAACTTACAATAATGCTTGTATAATACCTTACGTCCATGGACCCTTATTCGCAAATCTCACTTCAAAAACGGTTATTTACTGGTCTTAGTCGTAAAGTTATAGTATTCCTAAAGATGACATCAAAGTTTTGATCCTTAGATGTTTGCAGGGTCTAAACCTCACACAATTGTGTCACATTTTGTTTGCAAGTAACAAGCTGATAGACAAATTGGAGGACTAAAATTGAAGTCGAAACTTTCTCCCTTGATAATCACACCTACCTGCCTACCCTGACCTAGTGGAAAAATAAAACCAATTGAAGCGTGACAAGTAGTGTGGTCACCCAACCTTTCTACAGAAGAACGTTTGACGTGTTCACTTTAAAGGGAAACAAATCTCGCCGTAGAGTGGAAATTCTCCCTTCTGAGGTTTTTCCAACCTCCCCTTCCTTCATTTTAAAAGAAAAATAGCTGTTTAGTGCACCTCACTACCAAAGCCACAGTAACCTGTGCTGACTTTAAACCCCACTAACACGACAGAAAGACGGGGTTTAAAACACAGTATTCAATGGCAATCAATGCAACATAATTGGTCACTTTTCGACCGACTTTTCTAGTTGTTATCACGAAAGACAAGAAGGTGATTAAGGATAAGTTAGGATAAGTCCTAATGCTGAGGTTACAATGCTTTCTCACCAGGCCCAGATATGTGGGTATCTTGAAGTAGCAGTGTTGTGGGCATCTTGCAGTAACAGCTATGTTACTGTTAGAGCAAATTACATTTTAATATACTAATAATCATCAGAAGTACTTGAAAGTCAGATGTGCCTTACTCCGAGAAATATTTTTTCTTGATAGAATAGAACTGAAATCCACTTTTCATCAACTTTTGATCGTTTTTCAATAACGTAACTGTTCATGAAACCTGTTAAATAACTGAAAACTCCTCTGGCGTTAGAGCGACACCAACCTCGAACTTCGTGTTTTGCGTGTACCGTAATAAATTGATTACGGATTTCTAAGAACTTGCAAGATCAATGCCCTGACCTTTCCATCGGATACACGAACAACTGAAGTTTGAACACATAACTACTTAGCTCCCTCGGCCCCACCCCCATGGGCGGCGATCCCGGGGACAAGGGTACATAGCCCCCAATATTTGAGAAATCGCCAATTGACTTTGATTTTTCTCACAGTAATTTATTTGAAAATAAGGTCATGCCCCCTCTTAATATTGAGAACAAATCGCAGCCCTTACCCCACCCCCCCATTCGGTCCAACTTTAAAGCACAAGCTAGCAAAGTTACACTGCAACATGCTTATAGACTTACTTTGACTCTTCCCATAAATGCCGAATGAAAGATGTCCTGCACGGTGCTAGCTTTCATGAAAGCGCGTTTTAAATAATGTGCCGTAGATTCACGACGTAGTTTGTCGGGTTTGCCTATTGCGGATATCATAGGCGGACTGGTCGTTGTGGCGAAAAGCGACCGCCGCCCGGGCCACTTGGGTTAAGGGCCGTTTTGGGCCGGTAGTTCAGGAAGAGACCATTTTTCTTAACAGGTCACAACTGTTGAACCATGGAGCTCATATCCTTCGGAAGGGTATTATATCCATGTTATAACCACCCGTCCGCCATTGCATCCTGCTATAGCTTATGTGTATTAGTCGCCTTTATCCACCTCATTCCATTCATCACTTACGAGGGCAGTTGATACCAACATGACCAAAATTATATTTTCCTTGTTTAACACACCGACCAGCAAGATTCCACTTAAAGTATCGCATAGCTTAAATCTAAACTGAAATCAAATACCTCCTTAGGATGTTGAAGTCCTTAAAAATAACCTCTTTATTTTTTAGCAATTATAAACTAAGAAGGCGGCTCTAGAAGCATTAATAACATCCTTTCTTCAAGACCAAATTTCCTCCTTTCATAAAGTTGAAATTCTCTTCCTTTTTGCTCTTACTACAATCTTTACAAAATACCTGTCCGTATAGTTCTTTCGTCTGAAATCTGAGCTGTCTACTACTTAATATATAGGCTAACATCTATCACATTTCACTGATCCGTGCAAGCCATTTTTGACCAACCAGGGTGAGATGACATCATTTTTGAAGGACTAGTTTAGATTTATGCCAATCAAAGTGCAGTCACCAAAAGTATTTTGGTTTATAGTCTGGTTTGTAAAATATTTGGACAGATCAAGAACTACCGTACTTCAAATAGTTGTAATGAAAGATAATTATGAAATTAAAGTGAGTGGATATATACTTTGAAAGTCTTTTTTTTTTTTGCCGAAACAAACTCAGCCAATATAAACAAACATTTAACATGAATTCTGGTTTAGTTAACTTGGCCACCCAGCAGAGGTTACCTACGCAGGACATGTGTGGTTTGTGTCGTAGACAGAAATCGGCCAATAAACACCATCGAACACTAAACATTCCAATATGTTGCCTTAATTTTAAGTGCCAATTTCCTGTAATCAGATAATACATTTGCTCCTCGTAATTCTTAATGGAAAAATAGAAGAGGGAAGGATTACAATAAAATCCTTATAGGAAACTCTCTAAAAAAATACAAAAAACACAGAATAAAGTCGTTCTACAACTGAGATCATATATACCCTTACAAAAGGCAGGTCCCTACATCAGCCCTATTCCATAATCTGATAATATTCAACGAGGAAATTATCTATACCATTCTTGAAACGGCATACGCCCTTGAACATCCCCACAGAGTCTGACATGAAGCAGGGTGCGGGTGGTAGCCCCCTCAAACCCTGAGAAATTTGTCGATTTCGGGGAGAATTTCAGTTTCAGGGTAAAATGTCAGTTTCAGGGGAAAATGTCAGTTTCAGGGTGAAGTGTGTGCCATGATCGTTTGCTAATTATGGAAAATTTCAAGGCAAACACCTTTTCCCCTTGTGAAATGACTTTCCACGCACTTATGCTGAGCCTTGGGAAATAAAATTTGCCCCAATTTTAGATTTGTAGTGTCCTGTATAGTTTAAAGATAATATTTTCTAGTTCCATCAAAAGAAGGAAGCCTGAAAGAAAATCGATGAAGGACGAATAGACCTCATGCACTGACGTCACGCAACGTAATTTTGGAGGCAAAATAATGAAGCACATGACACGCACGCAACAGACTTCGCGCGCGCGTCCATTGACTTACGCGTGTGTCCAGTTGGTTGACAAATCAGCTGTCTGCATGTGTTGGTGTAACTAGCAATGATACGCGCTTGCCTCAAAACGAGACAGCGCTGTCTACTACGTGACGTCATATGCATAAGGTCTATTGTAAAAACAAGATTAACCTTGAAGATACTTTATTTAATTTTCATGAATTCTTCTCAATTCAAGAGTCGAAAGGTATGAAAGGAGCAACGTTTTGTATGTTCTAACATTCATAAATTGATGTTCACTGAATTTAATACACCATTAAAATTATGATGGGATTTTTTTTATTATTATTCATTTATTTTTTTTATTATTATTATTATTATTTTTGAGGAATTGTAATATAGGGACCATGCAAACAAAGTTAAGTACCAACACCAATTGATGTCAACTTTCAAAAGGCCTACCAAATATATCTAAATCTTGATTTCATTTTATTTTTACATGATCAGCATGTGTCGAGCATATCGATTTAGATGTGTTCTGGGAAATTGTCACCCCTTTGTTAGTTTCATTGCAATCCGAGATACGATACATTTCTCGCCGTTCCTTGGAAGGAACTTGTCCATGAGTTAGTTATAAAGTGGTTAATAATTGTAAAGAAGCAGAGAAATCCTTAGGATTGCCAACCATATACATACACCTTACAAACATTCCATTTTTTATCGAAAGATAATTTACGTGTAAAACATCTCCTGATTGGTCCATATATAATGTAACTAGAGCTTTAAAATGAATATCACTACCTGTTTAATTTCACCTGCATCATTATGTTTTGTCATGCAAGTAAAGCAGGGGTGGGGAACCTTTTTCCTCTCAGGGAAGTCATAATCCACTCGCGGGCGGTAGACAGCGAGGGTCGCCCACAACAAGCTTTTCTCATAAGGCGCAGGCCAAAGGGTCCCAAGCAGACCCATGGTGGGGTCTTGGGGAAACGAGCAGGCAAGGAACTGGGACGAAGACTTCGTAGTCTCTGGAAATTATGCAGATTTGTAGACAATAGATAATGTCTTTAAAGGGGCTTATTGAGTTGGTTAACAAAATTCATGATTTTTTTCACAACTGTTGAGATTTACTCACATCTTGATGGTAAATGATCAAACTAAGAGATTCTGCACATCTGACTCAAACTGAAATGGCTATGATTGGGTAATTAATGATTAAAATCATTTATTACAAGTTTGTGACCAGACACTTTTTACCAATATGTAGTAATCATATGCAATCCTTTTCCACAAAACAGTACAATTTCTCACATTTTTGGTAACTATAGGAAGTGAAACATGACTAATGAGGCTCATTAGAAGCATTGTCGTGCAATGATTTCCTTCAAACTTGTCCCAAAAATAATCGATGTCAACACAATGAGCCCCTTTAAATGACATTAAATGTCTTTCAGTGGTATTTTATGTGCTATGCAGACCAGAAGTATCACATTATGATCATTTGCCTTTTCATTTATGTATAAAGTAATAATGAATGAGCACATGTGAATAGTGAGAACGAAGCTCGCTTAAAAACCACGTGTTTTGAAACCAGCTTTATTTGTTTTTTCCATGTCCATTGCAAAATTATCCACTTTTAACGTTTAATTCACTCTTCGGAGGGACAGTTCTACCCTCTTCAATTTGTAAAGTGCGAACTGAGATTCTCACTGTAAGAGATCGAGCTGTACTGTGATAGTGCACTTCTGTTCAATCACGGAAGTAGGCAGTACTTCCATTGTTCAATGCTATGTTAGCTACCATGCAAAGCTTTCGTTATCAGGTAACCATCAGATGTACAAGGATTCTGCACCCAATGAATGTCTAACAAAATGGTGGGCACTTTTACATTGTGCATACTAGGGTTGAGTAATAAAAAACCTCTACCAGGGAGTCACCATTAGAAAGAAAACTCCCCTGTAATATAGTGGTAGTGTATAGAAGGCACTTTTACGTGAAATATCCGGAAAGAGATATTAACAGTGGCGTAGCTACGGGGAGGGGGGGCTTGGGAATCCAGCCCTCCTTCGAAATCTCAGCGGTCCCCAGCAGCCCCTCTGAGAAATGTTGAAAAAACATCAGTAGAACACACACCAGCCCGCTCATTTGAAGAGCTAGCGCCCCTCCCCATAGGAAACTCTGTCTACGCCACTGATTAACAGGATAAACGGTGGACATCGTGAATTAAAAGATAATTTTCATTTACTTTTCAAGTGATTCTGTTTTTTCATGTATGAGTCCTTACGGGCAGCATAAAATGGTCTCGCCGGCGAGCATAAAATGGTCTCGCCGGCCGCATACGGCCAGAGAATTCCCACCCCTGCAATAAAGTAATATGTATTGATGCGTAGTAATTCTCTCAACCTAAATTTCGTTTGTGTGTGTCTCTTTCAGTAGTATAAAGCAGGTTTTAAGCCAAAAAATTATTTTCTATTTGCAAAGTTTAAAAAAAAATCGTAAATTTGCTTTCAAAAATTTCAGTCCATTTTAGGGTTTTTCAATTCCTTTCTTTCTACTATTTAACCACAGACTATGCCGAGTCACGAACACTGGACACTAAGCGATGGGGCATTTCGTTTATACGTGTTTCTATATGGTGACACTACCTTGAAGTGAAATATCACCTGAAAAAAGGTTGCATGGACGAAACATATCCTATTTGTATAATGAGCCTGTTTACAGCTCTCCGCCAGCAACATATTCAAATTTAAATTTGATATTGGTTTTTGTTGAATCGGATACCATATTAACCTATATTCATTGATAAAATAATGTAATGGTGTAGTTCTATCTTGGTAAAAACGACAAAAGACAGAAAGATGGCCTTATCATATAGTACCCTGTAGGCAAATAATTTTATACGTATTGCAAGAGCGTGTTCTGCATATTTAATGATACATCAAGCGGTTTGATTTGTTTTATGTGATGCGTGATACACTAGAAATATACGATGGCAGCACCAAGCCACAAAACCAAGGGGTTGGTATATTTGCTGGTATCAGGGCCTTACGTGTTCAATATGCGTTATTTACACACATCAATCCATACAACTAGGCTAAGTCTTAACGAAAACAAACTGCAGTAAGTGTTCAACTTCCAGCACTTCAAAAACATATGTATCGTCTGCACTTGGACTTTTGGGTGAAGAGCCAAGAAGCGATCACACAAGAAGGCCCGCACGGCGCAAGAGATATACATCTGGAAGTTAAGTAGAAAACTGGTTACTTCTTAAAAACGATGGAAATTCTGCACATCACACTCTTGTTACTTGTGCATGCAAGCCTTCTATACGTCACAGGTGAGGCAAATCTTATTGTTCTTAGGTGTGGCAGATAATTAAAATGCACACAACTTCAGAATGTGATTCTCAAATTTAAAGTTTGTAAGGTAAATTAAAATCCTTCGTTTCGACTGCGAAATATAATAAAACATAACAGTAATATTAATTTTGAGTGATATAAGTTATGAATAATTCTAGAAGACTCAAAATGAGATTCAATATCAATTTTAAATGAGAATTCTATAGTTTAATTATCATATGGGATGCTGACACCGTATTGAGTGTTAGTGTTAACAATTTTATTTCTGATTACGATGTTATTGGTTTTAACTTCGTTTACATTTTATGCATTACAATACAACGTTTGACTGAATACAAGGCTAGGAGGGTAGAGGGGTACCGATTACCCCCCCCCCCAGGGAGCCGACGGCTCCCGTATTTGGGAGCCCTGTGGGAGCCGTTGGGGTGCCTTGAGAATGACGCTCCC
>WURT03059944.1:0-13888 GCA_009936505.3 Holothuria glaberrima | reverse complement strand
TGCGTGATTGTTTTGTTATTGATTCTATACCGGTGATTCTAACATTGTCTATTGTGTGATGTGTTGAATTGAAATGTTTTGTGTATGGGAGGTGTTCCGCATGAGTATTATCATGAACGTTGTTATTTTAATTTCTGACCTAGTGTTGCTGCAACTTGTGTAGAGTGTTTCTGTTTTGCCTACATATTGTTTTCTGCAGTGTGTGCATGTTATGCGGTAGACTACCCAAGGTGTTGTAGAGTCAATGTGCGTTGTGATAGGAAATTCTTGCTTAATGTACGTACTTGAAATTTTTTTGTGATATGAATATATCTGTGCATCATACATTTTCTTGATTTACATGGGAAGAATCCGGGGGTTTCGGGACTATTTGTTGTGTGAACTGTGGGGGTGGGTTCTCTTGCTCCTACGAGGAGATCTTGGACGGAGCGGGGCGGTCTGAAAGACACCATGGGTGGCTCCGTGAAAATTGACTTTAGCTCAGGGGAGTTTTGTATTTGTCTTGAACATTTCTGTAATTTTTAGGGAGGCTCGCGAAAATTGTGGAGTATGTAACAATAAGGGGTATGCGTTTGTTTTTCTTTTTAGTTTTATATGTAAGTAATTCATTTCTCGGAGTTTGCTTAGCTCTTAGAATTTGCTGGCTTACAATTGATGTGTCATATCCTCTATTGTTGAAATGAGTCAGAAGTTCATTTAAGTGGAAAGTGGTGGTGTCAGCGATGGAAAAATTCCGGATGACTCTAAGTTCCCGACTGTATGGAATGTTTGCAAAAGTGTGTTTAGGGTGACATGATGGGTAATAGGTATGCATGGGAGTCAGTTGGTTTTGAGTAGATCTTGGTTTCGAGCTCTGTGTTGTTCTGCATAATTTGTATGTCTAAGAACTGAATATTGTCTTGTGAGCTCATGAATGTATATGTGATTGCGGGGTGTCTTGTGTTAATGAGTGTTTGAAAGATTAAAAGGTTGCGGGGCGTGGATGTCCACATAGAAGTGTGACAAATGGATTTGAAAAGGAAAAGAAATGAACAAATAACTTACATGTGAAAGTTGATTTGATGTTCCTAACTAGGTGTCGTGGTCGTTAGTGGGATGTTAGAGAATAGTTTGGTGGAGTGTGTTGTAGTCACGTGATGGGGCTATTTGTCTACGTTGATCCCGTAAGGGTGTAATGTTTGAAGTTAATTTTCCAGAATCATGATTCCCTGTGAAGGATGGCTGTACGTGATTGTTTTGTAACTGATTCTATACCGGTGATTCTGACATTATCTGTTGTATGGTGTGCTGACTGAATTAAAATGTGTTGTGTATAGGAGGCGTTTCGCTTGAGGGTTATTATAAGAGTTATTAAGTTCTGACCTAGTGTTGCTAAATCGCGTGTAAAGTGTTCTTTTCGTTTTGCCAACATATTGTTTTTCGCAGTGTGTGCATGTCATTAGGTAGATCACCCAAGGTGTTTTGCAGTTGATGTGTGATATTATAGGGAATTCTTGATTTGTTTGCGAGCTTTAAATGAATTTTTTTCATGAATATATTTGTGCATCATATATCTACTTGATTAAAAGGGGAAGAACCCGGGGGATTCGGGACTATTGGTGTTGTGCCTCATTGGTGTGGGTTTTCTTGCTCTTACCAGGAGATATCGAAAGGAACGAGGACGTCTGAAGGCCACCAAGGGAGAACCCTTAACGTGCGCCTTGCTCTAGCGACTGGGCTAATGAATCATTTGTCGATAGTAAAAAAAAGTAGTAAAAAGTGGTTTCAAAAAGAAGCAGGTTAAAAAAGGTTCGTACTAACATTAATCGTGTGGAGGAGGGATCTGAGCTTCCAGATAAGCTGGTTTTCGGCAATTTGACGATCACCGCCAGAACCTCTGCACATTATGGCTACGGTAACGGGGACGAGTCCTTAATCAAGAATGGTGATGGGGATTGAAATGTGTGGCTACCGGATAACGTTGAAGGTTATGTTTGATGAACATGAGGTGCTCAGTGACTCGGTTATGAGACGACGTTTGGTCTCTCCCGCATACATTTAGTTTCCGACGTCAACAAACTAAAAAGTAAACCACATTCGTGGAAGTACAGGTGAAGTACTGGTTAATAGTGAATCTGGTGCTGTTAGGGCCCAAAATGTCAGTTGAGAATATAGTGTTTTTGCCAACCACCGACATGTGTCGCATCTCCCACGGTTACAGATGAATGTTCCTGGGGAGTTTACAATGGGCTGTTGTGGATGTGAAGCCCGAACTAAATGATAAGAAATATTTTCTTCAACTTTAAAGGCCGTAATTGTTGGTTTGGGGAAAAGATCACGGCGGGGTTGAAGGGTCTTGCCGACGTAGGACGTACCGATTGGTGATGGGAAAACAAGAGGGCAATCCAAAGAATTGCTGATCTCATCCCAATACATCCTTTCGTCTCTCAGCCCAGTCACTCTTATACCATTCACACTAGGCACAATTTACGGTGGAAACTAAAACAAATGTAATTGGAAGTATTTCGAATCAATTTAGTTGTTGTCGTTGAGTGATATTTATGTTTTACCAATCCAACATGGGACACATAAGGGCCATTAAGTTTGTTTGATTTTTTTTTTTTCAAAAGTCCCATGAGGACGTAAGATAAATACCAGACGTTATCCCCCTGCTACGTCCCCTAATGTGACTTTGACTAATAAGACCATAATCGAGAAATTAGTGTAGGAGTTTTATTAGGCCAAGGCCCTCGGGGTGGGTGGTAGGGTGTGTGGTTGGACTAAGCCATTAAGCCCAAGTCCCGTCCCTAATTACCAGTTCGCTGAAGCTTTTTGTTTGCTTTTTGGGTCTTTTTTTTTTTTGCTTTTTGTTTTTCTTCTTTTTTAATAAAACCTTTCAGATGGCTTAAGCAGTCTATTGTTTGCTTTGGCATGATTTTGAAGTCAATGACTTCCCCCATTTTTTCTCGAACGTTCCCCTTTCAACACGGATATTAACATGTAGACTATGTGGTTTACATTACATGCTTTTATGTTCGCTTCTGAGCCGAGACGAGAATTTACTGATTATCAAAACAATGGTATGTTTTAAGTGTACTTGAAAAACGTCAGAAAATAAACGTCAACTTTTGTAAATTTTTTGACTGTTCGTGAGATTTTTTTTAAATATGTGGAGACACTGGACTAGTCACTGGATAACAACGGTGTATAAGGTACCATACCCTCAATAATTCCTCCATTGACTTACACACAAATTTGAAAAAAGCTGTCAAAAAGCTGCCAAGTTGGCTGTACATGGCAATTTCACTTTACAATACCATGACCATGAAGATTCTTTTGCTGGCAGAGCTTAAAGCTTCGGTACATTGATTCAGAGCCTTTTACAAGTCAAAGCCTAATATACAACCGTCAGCTTCAAAGCCCACAATTTCCGATAATTTCTTCAATTGACCCCATTTTGCCACCAGTAATGCTGCATTAAACCTACTTTTGTTTTAATTGACAAACCACCCCATCCGATTTCGTAACATATCACAAAAGTTATCCCAATGTCTCTCATTAGTGTTATTTGTAGAGGTGAACGAATGGACGGGGGCTTGCTAACATAAGTAGCTATCGGCAAACGGCTATAAACGTGCCTTTACTAAGGACTAGTTCACCTACAGCTCACTACACTCGTCATTATAAGGGAGCTATAGCTATATCTAGTGTTTTCACCGGGTATCCGACCGACGGTGTTACTACCCTGGTAGCGATTTCTATGGTATTCTTTTTGATCTTGGCGAAATGACATGGTTATTGCAACTTGCGAAATGTATTTCCCATTATCTCATTTATGAATCATGATAATGTTAAAATGAAGTTGTTCATCTCTGTTTCCGCACGTACCTTGCTTTTGTTAAATTGCACTAGTTAGTTTACACCAAAACAAGTCCTGCGATGCGTGTTTCTAACCGAGCAGTACATCAAGTCCGCGCCTATACCAGATAGCGGCAACGTACTACTGTATACTGTACGTAAAGCTCGTAAGCCCATGTAGCCTATCTCCATGATGAACGAACGTAAAAAGACAGTTTATAAACAACTTGCACGCAGCGCGTGTGTGGGATAGAGACGTTCGGAAATTAAGACTGAGCGAGGAGTAGCCAGAAAGAAAGTGCTTGAAATTATCGACAGTATGTTCGTTGCCGTACAATAATTACACGCACAAATAGATACATGTCAATTAACCTGACTTTTATTTTAGTAGACTTCATACTTATCCCTTAAATAAAGATGACACACTTTCATTATCTAAAGGTGGAAATTTTGGTAATACAGTTATGTCTACATAAGCTATGCACACATTCCAACCACAATAATACTCTTTTGTCTCAAATTTAATCGCTAAAACTTCGAATTTTTGGTGGAGACACTCTTTTGGAAACAAAATATCACTTCAGCAGCTCTAGCATCGTACATAGTCTGTCAAGGGGTATCTTGTGCTGTCTGTACGGAAAAATCTTCTCCCCTGTTACTTTTATCCTGTTACTACCTTTAATACTAAGATGATTCCTATCCTTACGCTGCTCATAAATTTTTATTGCTATTCAAACTATTTGCAAATTTTTTGTGCCCAAAGTTTCCAACTATAGTCTATGTGACAAAACGAGCAAAATCTTTTCCGCTTTTTATAAATACCCCCATATGCAAAAGAGGAGCTTGCCAAAGTCACGTGCACAACTTCCAGTGCACAACATATCGAACAGAGCACACAGGCAACGAACGAACGTTTATGGTATGTGATAACGACATGCACAATGTCTGCCGTAAAGTAACGTACATAGTTATCGGTACTATACGGGTGCAATCGAGTCGGCCCAAGAGATGCATCAGAAAGATTTTTATTGTCATTATCACGAAGGTATAGTGTGTACAGTAGGTAGTGGATTTTTAATAAGAGCAACAAGAGAGCAGTTTACGAGAAATTTGACACATGGTTGAGGTACTTAACAGTGAACAAGTTGCAGTGACAAACTTAACGTTATATTTTTTTTCGTGAATGAAATGTGAGTGTTGCTGAATAGTTTTAAATCATTTCTTCATGTTATTTATTTTTTTTGTCACGATATACACGTTACGGCACACTAGACACAAAGCCACAGTAGGTTATGGTAGGATTTTAAAATGTGTCTGATTGCACATCAATTAATGGCGCTAAAGTATATTGTGAAATTAAAAATTCTCGTCTGATTTTCAAACTTTTGGTGTTAAGAACCTAAGACACAAATGAAGCAAATTTAAAGCGTTGTGATGTAAAGTTTTTGCCTGATCGATCCTATCTGAGAAGAGAAGAGGGGTCGAGTCACGAATCGTACCTGTATACCATGCACTTTCGCTATAAGAAAACATTCTTCACAAAGAATGCACTAAACGTGTTAACCTTTGACCAGTACATTTGTACACAACGTTCAACCCCTACCCTCAGTCGATAATAGCTTCCTACCTCTTTATGAGTTATTCTGTTGTGTTAGCGCCCTTCCCCTGCTCATTTGTGCATGGAAGTAGGCCTATAGTTGTTTGTAATGACAAAGATATTATACGCATAGATTCCAAACTTAAAATGGCGCGGTGACTCCTCATAGGGTAAAAATATCGGGGCGGAAACGCTGGTTACTGCTCAGTCGTTTTGAAAATAAACATGCAATTGAATGTCTGACAAAAGTATTAATAAATGCAATTTCAGAACATTGTAAACCTGAGAAATATCACTCCTTAGTAAATTCCATTTACAAGAAGAAGTTTATCTATTTCTCGTGGCATTACACATAAGTACTCTTGAAACTTACAATGACTTGTTTAAAGTTCGTAGACTCATTCATAGGTCAGTCTATAGTATCTTCAAATAACGCACTTTTATAAGCGCATTTAGTTTCTTATGCGCTCACAACAGGAAAGCATACAACCAGCAAAGAGGTTGTCTACACCTACAACAACTCCTCGATCTGTGAAATAATAAAATTTGGCCTTATTTTTTCGATTATACCAGCAGTGTCGTTAACCTTAAATTCTTATTGTACCAAGTAACAAAAGATTTCTCCTGTAAGTAAGGAGAACTTACGAACAGGAGTAAGTAACCTTACCTACTCTCCTGTGAGTTTACGTTGTTGCTTTTGAAGGTGTACGATGCTGAAAAGTACACTTCGATCGATTCTCTTGGGGTAACCTTGCTGTAATTGAAGTTCGTGCACTTAAGTTGTAAGGATACTTATATAAATGGTATTGCAATGGCTTTGAAATATATCTTACGTTAGCCACGACCAAAACTTGTTTTGTATGTACCGTTTAGTCTAGCTATATGATGGTCCGGGACGAGTCCGATCGTATAGTAATTGAGTAGGCTATATTGGAGAGCGTTAACAGCTTCTCAAAAGTGTGCGTGTGGGTCTGTGGGGGGACATAAGAAAATTCAAGCGCAAACTTCAAGGCCTAACAACGAAGGAAAATGTATTTCAGAATATCTGAGCATTTTTTCACCATTTTAATCTGTCTGTTTCTAAACATTTTGAGTTCGATTTTATTGATTTTGCTGTTTTGTAGCTATGAATCTAACATGTTATAACCTGTTTTTGCTTGCGTTCTGGAAAAATGGGGGGGGGGGGCAAACGATATGATATCCTCTCTACTTTCAAAAGTGGGGGAGGGACTGTCCCCACCTGTTTGGGCCCATGTATTGGATTAGAGGTATATACTTTCTTTAGTAGATACTTTCTTTTGTAGATACTTTCTTTTCTAGTTACCATCTATAGCCAGTTTAGTGGGCTACACAGACATTTACCACGCGAGCTTGTTTTGAGAACACGATCATAGTGTGTGACGGGGCAGATACCCAGGGATGGCTCCAGGTGGGAAGTTCCCCCCCCCCCCCCCCCCGTCGGGGAATTGTTAGTTTCGTCGGGAAGTCTAAGTCGAACGATACGATCAGGGAGGTGATAACCTCCCTGCTCATGGTCGGTTTTCTTATTTTGACTTTCAAAAGTGTCATTGCTGAGATAAAACCCCAAAATTTTGGTACACTTAGCCCACTCTTCCTCAGTTCCGTTACTTATAGCTGAATAAAGAACAAACGCTTTCCATCTTTTCAAGAAACTAAATAGGCTAAGTAGAATACATGGATTATGTAAATGTCGGGAATTTCATTTCATTTCGCTAAACCTAGTTTATGTTCTACTGTGTCTCACGTGTGGTACGGCTAGTGACTCAATGAAAGAAATGCTGGGAAACAAGTGTAGGTAGTAGTAAGGGAGGGGTACCTCACTTGGAATTTGTCTGTCTTCGAGTAGTGAGTGTCGGGCCGCTGAGGGTTTGTAGCCTAAACGTGTAGAAGAACCGTACGTGCTGGCCGCTGAGGGCAGCACCACGGGCCTGTCATTACTGGCGTAATGACAGGACCGTTGAGGGTCACCTATTCCTCGTCATCGGACCAGGTTTAGTGCAGGAGACTAGCATGTGAGTAAAGAGAACTTTTCTTTGTTTACCACGTAGGCAAATTGCGATAAAAACGGAAATATCGCAACGGGAGATATTTGTACGTAAAATCAGGGTTGCAAAGTGGAAGACATGGCGGGACATAACGCAGACAAGTCCTATGAAGAAGTTTTCAAATCACTTATCTTGCCCAAAACCACGATCTAAACAATAGTCCCCTGTAATCCCCTACTTTCTCCTATCAGTAAGCTATAAGATTGTTTGCTTTAGCTAGCAGAACAATTACCTTTGTTTATCTTTAAGGAATTTGCTGCAGGTGATGATTGATCCTATCCATGGTCCCTGTCGAAGTCTATTGAGTGGGCGGGTATGTGGTCACCAGAGTATAAAAGGAACTGTCGTCCTCATGAAAGCCAGGGAAATTAGGAGCCTTATGATACTAGAAAGAAAATTGGGCTAACGGGAAAGAAGTGTGAAAACATGTCTAGAATGCAATTTAGGAGGAAAAGAAATATGAACACTTATTTGGAACTGTCTTTCCCGCAGGTTTTCTTCTGTTTGGTTAAATTTTCCGGTCGTACGTGGTGTGAGCCATTAACAAAGACGGTAACTGGTGAGGAGGACCGTTCTCTCATAAGCCGCACCTTTAAAAAAGAGGCTGTTTTATCAGTTGATAAAGTCAGCAGAGAAAGTCACTTGCTGAAAGTATAGCCTATTATGCACTTAGTAGTAATTTAAGTCATATAAGTTGAAAAGAGGCCTTTCATTATGTTCATGTTTATTTATAAATTATTAAGTAAGTAATAAAGTAGTTAAGTTGAGGCTCCAGCCACAAAGAGTGTTTGTTTTTCGTTACGATTTAGTTTTTTACTCAGCAACCAAGCATTCTCTAGACAAAGGTGTGGCAAAGAGAACATGATCTTTAAAGTAATCATTGTGTTTTCTTTCTTTGTTTCTCGGTAGTTTCGCTGAAAACTAAAGGTCGTAATCATTTTCTAGTGTCTGGTTATTAGCGAAATTGTGCATAGATAGATAGTAACTTTTAGACTCTTAGATAAGAGGCGAGTAAGGCCTTAGCTAAGAATTCCTTACGAAATTGTTTTAGAGGACGCGTTTTTCTCGGGGTTTGATTGGTCACTTTAAGAAGAGCGTAATGGATAGGCTATGGTTACTTTAGGTGTTAAGCTAAATGCAGACTTGTAGTATGAGCATATTGTCATGAGTATGAGTACAAGTGGCGTGTCTCTTGACGTGAGTATGAGTACCCTTTTTTTAATGTAGGTATACGAGTGCAAAACTTTTATGAGTCCCAATGCATAACATATGTACTCACTACAAGTCTGATAAAATGTAGCTTAATGGGTAGTTAGGATTTAACTCTATGCAACCATTAGCCACTTTATACTTCTTTTTCGAAAGCTTCTTTTAAAATCAAGTGTGATAATGGCTGACCTAGGTAGCGTGTAAGGTGTCTGGAATACTCCCCTCCCTCTACTGAAAATCTTTACATAGCCAACGTGTAGAAAGATTCAGAAATTGCGCTCTCAGTGCATCAGATTGCACCCCGTGGTATCTTTCATAGCCATTTTGTTTATGGATGACCGTTGAATCGGAACCTCCTGCAAAGCTCGATCCTTTGTCGATTGTTCTTCCAAAACTTTCTCTATTAACTTTGTCAAAAAACTTCCCACATACTAACTATTGCATCATATTCAAGAACTACCCGACGACTCCACTTGATAAAAAGATTTAGTTTTGTCATGTAAATTAAACGAATTATAATGGCACGAACGTAACAGTTACTTACATATATGTATGTATGTATATACATATATATATACATATATATATATATATATATAAATGCACAACATAGTTTTATGGGCGAATGGATAGAG
Organism: Holothuria glaberrima; assembly: GCA_009936505.3. NCBI lineage: Eukaryota > Metazoa > Echinodermata > Holothuroidea > Aspidochirotida > Holothuriidae > Holothuria > Holothuria glaberrima. The sequence goes on along the minus strand of WURT03059944.1, from coordinate 4,544 downwards.
TTCGTTACATTCAGATATCATTGTTATGTACCGAGAAGTTAACAGGTTAATAGTAGGCCTGCCATACCCCGGGAGGTGATATTAGATGGAGATCCGTCGAAAACTAATATGCTAATCCAATTAGATTGACCTCAGAGTCTGAGAGGCTATTTCCTTTAAATGGGGACTATTAAACTAAAGGGCACTGCATTTCTTTGTTTAATATCTAAGCAATCTCATTCATACCTACAACGACTTCAACAAAAAAGATAATTTGGAGTAATGCTTTAATGCTTAACTAGTTGACGACAGTCAAGTACGAAACACTGTTCTGACATTCAAAACGACTGTTTATTGCCAACCATCCCAACCAACCCAATGATGGTTGCAATAAAGCAATGTTCATGATCTACGCAAATGAGCAAAAGAAGTACAAGACTAAACTTTACCTTGGGATTTTGGCTAATTTCCGCATTCCCTCGCATGATTTAAAAGGCACACCCATATTAAGCAAGTTTAAGGGAATTAGACAAGTATTTTGTAAATAACGTCGAAACATCTCGAAACGTTCGCGTTAATTTACATCTTAAGCGACTAGTAATGTTAGTAGTTAATAGTATGCCCGATGAAACAAAAAAAAAAAAACTTCAACAATCTTAAACTAACCACAAACTTCAACTACCTTAAACTCACCACAAACTTCAACTAACTCAAACTCACCATGTCGGTTTTGTCTCCGTACCTCTACTAAGGAAGAACAATTGTGTATCAAAGTCTTCAGGCTGACACATAACAATCTGCGTATCGTTCGTTCTCTTTTTGACGCCATAAAGTACTTGAATATATCATGGCACAAAAATCTCGAACACCATTTGCACATGCCACAATACGTCCCCCTTCTTATTATTTACCATTTATTGTGAGTCACATAAAGCATTATTGCTTTGCTGTCAGATTTAAATGGATTCATTGACCCGTGTTATTCCTATACAAATAGCTTCATGATTCGTTAAATTTCAACTACAGCTTTAGCGGAAATTATAATACAGTGCTACTGAATTCTCTTTACTGACTTTTGTGAGTGGGCGAGGGTTCAACAGTGGAGCCTTCTAAGTGATTCCTTGTACCATATGAACTACATAGTTTATAAGAAGGTGGTTGAATTGGTGTGACGGTCTCATACTCAAATTGAATGATACATCCTCCCCTATTGATGGTCTGTCCTCTTCTCTCTTTGCTTGGATAAACAACATCAAGAAACAAATGATAAGACGTTGACCACACAGTTTGCTTTCATACCTGAGTCAGGCCCGTAGTCAAGGGGGCCAAAGGAGGCGACGCCTCCTGAAAAATTTTTCGCCCCCTAAAAAGTTTCAAGTTGCCATTGGCTTAGTACATTTTACACATTTTGCCCCTTGAAAAAATTTTGCCCCCCTCCTTCAGTAACATGTCTAGCTACGAGTATGACCTGAGTGCATTTACAGGACAAACAATGACCCACATCTCTAATGGGATCAACTCTCTCACTGTTCACCTTATGATTTCTTGGAGCATGCATGCATGCATGCTTGAGTGACCGAATGTAGTCGGGTAAAACTTAATCTCCCCGGCTTGCCTCTTTCTTTTGTTGGGGTGTCGGGTGAAGTTTCTTATAGGGAGAGGAAGGCGTATTGTAAGCTTTAGACATTTCCACAATTTACTTCGTTCTACCAATATCTATCAACCGTCAACAGATGTGGTCCATCAGTCTCTCTGGAGCAACATTTAGACAACAAACTGTCATGTACAAAGCTCGTAGTTATGTCAGTGTTGTGTTGCAATTTCGTTATCACAGGATATTCTCCTGAGACATGGTTAATTTACACTACTTAAGTCGTAGTGAGACCGGTTCGTGTCGTAGTCTGGAGATGTCCTTTGAAGTTGAAATGTTGTTGTCATGTGGTGAGCACAGATATGTCACCACGCTATTTCTTTGATCGAGTTAGTTAGTTAGTTAGTTAGTTAGATGAGGTTTAACGGCCCAGTTTCCAATTGGTTCAAGTCGAGCCGGCCACTGCCTTTATTTCCAGTTGTGGCTCACTGGCTTGTTTTCCCTTACTCCATTGCTTTTGCGGAGCATCACGCACAACGGCAGAAGGTTCCATTTTTAAAGTCTTTGTTACAACTCGACCTGGGAATTGAACCCGGGCCTCCCGCGTGAGAGGCGGAGGCTCTACCACTAGACCTTGATCGAAGAAATCTGCTTGATCATACGTAGGTTGTTAGACTGTCTTAGTACTGTGGTAGCAATCCGTGGCAAGTCTTGACGGTCTGCGACTTAGATTGAAATTAGTATACTATCATGAAGAATTAAAGCAAGAATGAATTAAAGCAAGAACAGGGTTGTGTAATAGAAAAGAGGTTTTAAGCAGTAATTCGTAAGAAAATAAAATAACGTGAGTGGGGGACACAATCAAAATTGACTGCTATGAATTGTATTAGAACATGGTAAATGCGAAAACCAAGTAGTCGCTGGTGTTTGCCATCCAACCTGGGTTATCAAGCTGTGGTTGCTGACATTACGGAAAGCAGTAAGTATGGTACTTCAATAGGGTTACCATTCTGCCTATCTGGTATATAACATCGTTAAGTTTTGGTATATCTTCTTTGACAATAAAAGTATAATACCATTTTACACGTGAGTGACAAGTTATTTTTGGAGAAATAATTTATAGATAAAAAAGAAGGCATATTTACCGCCCATTTTGATTCGGTGGTTTCTGGCGAACCAAAGGTCCGCAAGACCGAAATTGCATTGAGGCATATTGTCGAAGCTGTCACTGGTTTGAAGTGTGATCGTACGCTCATTAAGGTCGGCGAGACGGAAGGTCTGCAAGACCGAAAGTGAATTAGAGATAGGGTTAAGGGTTAGGAGTTAAGGTTATAGCTAGAACCGTTTGAATTTATGGGACCTTTTTGAACTCATGGGACATCTTTTACTGAACTTATGGGACATTTATTGAATTTATGGGACATCCATTTGAACTTGTGGGACATCAGTATAAACTTATGAGACTCTTGAAATTTTTTAAGTTTTTTTCTTTTTTAACTATGGTACTCAAAAGTGAACTTATGGGACTTTTGAAATTAACTTATGGACGCTGTACTGAACGTATGGGACTTTTTTTGAACTTGTGGTGTTTTTGAAAAAATAGACGAAGTCCAAAATAAACTTATTGGGCGGCAAAAAACTAAAAATTCATAACAAATACTTCACAAGGTCACTTGCTTTGGATCAAGAAGTTTCCTGGGCACAAAGTTTGCTTTCTCAAAATGTCGGTCTCTCGGAACTTCCGTCTTTGGGACCTTCAGTCTCGCGGAAATTCGGTCTCCTGGGCGGTAACTTAACTTGTAAGTAGAACAAGTTTTCCCTTCAATTTTTGGATAAATTCCTTTTGCTCCTATCCTCTTCGTGCCGATTGGAACATAAGGCCTCTACGCTCTTTCTCCAGATCACCCTATCCCCAGCCTGTACCATTGCTTCATCCCAAGTTCTCCACCCAAACTCCTTTCTTTCTTTTTTCTGTTCTTTTCCATGTTATTTTGGTCTTCCAACTCTTCTTCTGCCTTCTGGTTGCCATGACAATGCAGTCATACAGTAGTGCCCCTTATCTTTTCTCAACATGTGCCCCAACCAGTTTCATCTTCTTTTTACTTCATGGCTGATCTTCTTTACTTATGTTAACTCACAGAATTTATCATAGGAGATGATATTTGGCCACAATATTTGCATGATTCTTTTCGGACATAGATATTGAAATGAGACCAGTTTCTCTGCGTCGCTTCTATTATTTTTTCATGTTTCACAACCATATAATATTTGATAAAGAAACACAAAATTGTCTGAGTAGAATGGACTCATTAAGCTCTCGTGAATGTGTTGAGAGGAAGATGGTTGAATCATCAGGACAATCAAGACAAGGTCTGCATCTTTCCGTTCTTTTTCAGTGTCTCGTTTTCCCCTGTTTTTATCACTTTTTCTACTTTCCTCTAACACAAGGCCCCCTCTTTGTTTTCAAAATGTAGAAATATAATCACCGAAATCATCAAACTTACCTGCAGTCCGTAATATGACAACTATGTCTTTACTTGCACGTATTGGGCAGTCGGTCTAAACTGGGAGTTGCTGGGCTAAAGTGGCCTGGTGTACTAGGTAGAGGATTAACTACACCGAAGGAACATACTCCGAATCTAATCTTAACCTAACCTTCATTCTAATCCAAACTTTAATCCTATACCGGAGGCTAATCATCAGCCTAATCCTAAATCGTATAGTCTGTATCTAATTCGACCCCTAGCCTTAGCTCTATCCAAAAATAGATCTTCGTTCTAGCGAATCTTCGACCTACTGAACATTCTGTCTAGTGGGCATCCCCGGTCCAAAGTATTTACGGCCATGATAATATTTTTCTAATCACTAACAAGCAACAGAACAGAGCCTGTGACATATTTTTTTTCCGAAGCAGTGGAAAAATAAGTGACTGTGAAGTGATGCCTCAGAAATGTTGAACAAACGTGTTTAATAC
>WURT03059933.1:0-13888 GCA_009936505.3 Holothuria glaberrima | reverse complement strand
TATATATATAGTTAAGGAATAAGTCGCATTTGGCGGATTATCACGGTTTTGGTGAATAAACCGTCGAGATTCCAAATTTGGCAAAATAACGAACTCGGCGAATCCTACTCTACCACTGAAAATGAGTGGAAAACTTCAATTTTATTAGTTTTTACGTTTGCTGACCGCGTATTGTGGAATAACAGGTCAGTGATTAACCAATCAGAATGCAGGATTCACAATAACGGATGGCTAGAGGTGGTAGAATTTCGATTTTCAATTACTGCATTCATTATATTTCACACACCTGTAACTCGCCAAGTTTTGATTACGTGAAATTCTCTTTTATGAAATTCAGTCTGTTATTAAGTAAATCTATTCATCAGTTACAATTTTCTTTACACCCTCTGCGTCAATAAGCAATAATACGGTACTTAAGTCACTAAACATGAAGTTCACCTTAGTAGGCCTATACCTGTTTTTTCAATAAGATATGCTTCCTGTTACCTTCTGCCTATGCTTGATACTTACCTTTCAGAATATTTTAACGTCTAAGGTGCACTTTTTTGCATTTGTTTATTAGTTTTAGATATAGTTTTCTTGATTCCTCGCCAAATATAATATACCTTTCTTAACCTTATCACGTATAAGTTATACTTTTTTATCCGTTTACTGGTCTATTTATTTTTCCTTTTTGATGCCCTTTATATGAACCAAACATTTCTAGTTTCTCTTGCCACTAAATATAAATTTACAAACACCTTTATTTACCCCTATCATTAATATAAGCCCGCCATCTTTCTGTGGGCTCTTTTACATATATACTGCTATAATATGACGCAATTATGACGAAAACTCCTTGTCTCTTAGTGGCATATATTTTGAATAAGATGAGTGAAAGACAACTCACAAGAAGCTCTGGAAGCGGAATACTGTTTTCAGAAGCCCTCACTAAGACTCCAAGGGTAACTATTCTTTTTATTAGAATTTGTTAAAATATTCTTTTTACGCCTGCAGGCTTCCAATATTGACTACAAATTATCTTATTCGACACAGTATCGACGACGAGGCATTTTAGGTTGTGTTTGGGTAATATGAAGATAATATACGATCAACTCCCAGGCCTACGTTCCTCCAGCAGTCCAGCTAATACTATCGTATGCAACATGTCAGTATCACCTACCCCTCGTTGCTGTCCATACGTCGACGGTTAAGTAATTAACTGTCTACTCAACTGAATGTTTGCAAGTGAAAATTGCCGCTAGCTTTGTTGTCAAATGTTAACTGGGGCAAACACAAACTACATAGGGGAAGTTGCAGAGCTTACAGAAACAGTCTAACAAATTACGAATTTTAAATGTCGAAGCTACATCGCGCTTGCTTTTTCGCAAATGACTTCCTTCAATCTTTCCCAAAGTGGATCGTACAAAGAAGTAAACATTAAATGGGGAAAACTGAGAGGTAATATTAGCAGAGTTTTACTGTATAATTGTATGATGGAATACTGGGACCAATCTTGTGTACATTTGATTCCCTATAGGTGAGATGTCATTGACGCAGCATTACTTCAAAAAAGACTAAGCGTCAGACAGTCAGTCAAGAATCGGGAGAAATCTCCCTTGTATGTACCTCATATTAGGATATATTGCACTGAAGAGTGTCGTGATATTTCTTGGACGGATCTACACTAGTTATTTGTCTTATTTAGTGCTAACGGATTTTCCATGTATTCAAATGGCGTGAAAGACCCTTTCTTAGGAAATTTGTCATCAATGTGACGGTTTCAGTCTAGCCTTCGAGGGGCTCATAAATTTCTCTGGATCAAAAACAAGGCAGCACGATTAATCTTTTGGCCGTCATATTGCACACTACTTTTCCTAACGGAAACCTTCCCAATGTAAACGAGTCTTTGCTCTTTATCACTCAAGAATAAGACATAATCAATAATCTAACAACTGACATGCAGACTATGGAACTTGTGCCCTGGCTTGTGAAGGTTTGCTACCGTATAATACTTCTCTTCAAAAGAGACAGCATGTACATATGGAACATCTTAAGGAAATTTCACATGGCAGTAATAACGGAAAAGAGTAGCGGTCCCAAGGGGGTAAAATTTAACATTTAAAAAAGGGTGCCAAGTATTATAGGGGAAACCTAATTCTCAAGAAGGAAGACAAGCCACGGCGATTAACAGTGACACATGTGTTTACCCCTCTCAACACCACAAGTCTACTTTTTTTTGCTATTTAACTTGTTGCAACTAATTGAAACCTGGGGTTGGAGAATACCAATCCATTCCTGATAGGACGTCTCTTGATATTGGGAGAACAACTGGAACAGTTGTGGTTAGAGTACTGAATTAAAAGATGTATTAATCTAGGCCCTACCGCCAGGCGTTGACAGGTTTTTGTCCTGAAGTCGGGGCTAATGTTGGGTCCTTTAACAACATTATTAACTTCAAATATACATGCGACGATGATGAAGTTGTCGCTACGCAGGCTATAACGAGAAGGCTGCAGCGTATACAGATTGACAGTATCATTGGATGGGTTTGCCTACGTGGCAGTCTGTACGGCATATCCTTTCTTTGAGGAGCCTTAAAAAGGAGCTGAGTAAACAGGATGTTCTGCAGGGTAGTAGAAGGTATGAGAATTGATGCAGTAAAGGTATTGTGCAAACTTTAAGCTCACAGGACTGTGGTATCTTTAACAGGGGTGGGAAGTGGGGTGGGGAGTCGGGTGATGGACACTTTGTCCCAATAGCATATTTATATTTTGCCGCCAACTGAGAAATGCCAGGAAAGACTGTACGTCTGGCTCTCACTCCTTCCTATCAGTGTCCCGCCCAGGGACTCAAGAAGTATTAAAACAGTGCTTCAAACTACACATTTCCCGTGCATGCAAGCCCATCCAAGGTTTCAGAACAGGGTTATTTATGCCACCCCATGTATTGTTTCATACGACCTACTACTTGCCTACACGTAACATAACCCATTTGCCACCGTATCACGTGGCATCAATAACACTTTAACCAACTTCCAAAATCAATATTCATGACCAAAATTAGCATATTCTTCAAGACACCTAGCGCCTTCAAATTAAAACTGCAATGGGCAGGATTTCCAGAGCTGTTATGCTGAGGGAATATCTTTGTGTAAGCGCTTTATTGATCGAAAAGTGTTCAACCTCGCGCAAGTTTATTGCAAATTCGATCGACTACCAGTTTGAATCGATCGACTAGTACCGTGAAGAACCACGGAGATTTAGTGCGACCACAAAGCCTTGTTATGTTTGATGATCTAAGTTTCCTGGCACATGTCACCTATAATAACAGTTATATCGATTCTCGGTTGTTAAGGTACTTGTCGGTAGGTATTTTTTTTCGTTTCCCGAGTTGTTTTGAAATCATATAAATTTTGCCTGATTTTTTTTTTCTGTGTACGTTTCCTTTAAAACGTTTTGCCAGACTTACTGCTTTTATCATAAATTTCATTAAATTTTTTAACCACGGCAAGTATTAATGACGACAACTTTGATAAATTAATTGCCTTTTTATGTCATGCCTTCAGGGAAGGAAAAGATATCATAGCCTAAATAAACAAAATATGAAAATGAACAAAAATAAACGAATGAAAAACAATTAAATGATTAAATTAACAAACCTGCTCGCTTGAGGAAACAAACAAAATAATTGAAAGAACAAACAGAAGACAAGTAAATTAAAACAAAATTACCAAAACAATTGAAAACAAACGATTGAGTTGAAAACGAATAAAGGAAGTCAGAGAGAGGCAAAGAACAGTACAATGAATAATAGTCGAAGATTAAAGAAAAGAACAGATTAATGAAATATGAACAGAATCTACAAGCCAACAAGCAAACAAAACAAACAAAAAAACCAAACAAACAAAACTGCAGTAAGAATTGTTAAAAGAGTGCAGTAATACTATAAACTGAAAATTAAAAAAAGACCAAATAGACAAACAAATCAGAAAACAAAATATGAAACGTAAAGGAGAATAAACGATTGAAAAGAATTATAATAAATATATAAATATATATATATATATATTAAAAGATGTAAATGAAGCGGTCATCTTCTCTAAACAACCTGTCGATAATTTAAATATTCTTCATTTACAGATATCCATTCTCTCAGTTTCTCTCTATACTCTGTCACTGGACATAAACGCCACCTATTCGCCTGCAAGATAACAAATCATGTTAAATTTACGGAATAATTTATTTTGACTTCGCCCTTGATGCTGCGGCAGCAGCCACGGCCACGTATAGCTTACTCATCAATTATTCCTTCCAGCGGTATATAGTGCGGCAGGCTGAATGTTTGATGACTAATACTGAGTTATTCTGCTCTAAGACTCGGATATCAAAAGAACTCATCCCCGGTGCAGTATCCAAGCCGCTTACTCATCTGTAAGCTTTTTTGCATATACGATACAGAGAAGCAGTTAGTAATTATGAAACACTTCGGTTTGATCAATAGGGACATAAAAAGTCATGTCGTGGAAGTTTGTAGCTGAATATCACGATACACATCAAACGCTATTATATCACCAACAGGCTTTTGAAGGTTAATGTATATATGTGCACGTTTCATCAAGAGCCTTGCGATGAAGCATCGTTAGCAGTTCGGCCTTTCCGATTTTAAAATCTAGACTTTTTTTAGACCATAACTATGCCCTACTTTGAGATGGGAGCTATGACAGCTCCCTGCAATTTGAACAAACAGCAATTCCCTATTTATACCAGTTTTGCTTCATCTGTGAATATATATGTAATGTATGGTTACAAATGATGATCATTATAAGCGGCTTCCGAAGTGTGTATCCTAAGCTAACATCCTAATACATGAGACTGTGACACATAATTCCACATCACTTGAGTGACTGTCGGGTCGCCGCGTCACGTCAGTGAGGAACATTTCCTCAGAATTTTTAAGTCAGGTTATTCTTGTAAACAGTAACTCGATTTATGACTCAACTTTGTGATAGCTTAACATAGACTAGGCTAATTACCGTCTATTGAGTAGGCCTACTTCTTTCAGTGGCGTTGTGTAAATGATCATAAACTTGTACCACTTTACATAATTGTGTATACAGTTTATTATCATAAGATACATTGCTACTTTTAAATGGGCCTAACGATGTTGACAAGATAAGACGGTTTAGAACATTTACGCTTAAACAAAGAATTAGCCTATATAGACATGAACAACCAATAACACATTTAAAGTCTAGACATGTTTCGTATACATTAAAGTTATTAACACACTGACATAGAATTTTTGCATGTATGTTCAGCATTTAAACATTTAATAAAGTGTGAGTAAAATGTTACAAGGTGGTTTGATTCCAAAAGGCTGTTTACAGAGTGTGAAGATACAACGTCCACATTGCGTGGGACGTATTTCCACATGTCGACGATATGTCATTTGTCACCAGGGACTGGACTCAAGATGTTGTGGAACGTCACGGTTTTAAGGACATATCAAAAGCAGAATTACTCATAGGTTAAGATTTTGTCATGAGTGTAGAAATAACGAATCACAATTCAGAAATTTCATATCTTTAACTTAGTAATTAAATGGGACTGGTCGTCATTTTGGCAGAGAAAATAAATCGAATTATCTCGGCGTTTATAAAGCATTGAGCGATCGCAGCACTTTAAGTGTCCCAGAAAAGCATAAATTTAATGTGCACGATTTCTTCCTATTATATCTCTATCAGTTGATGCTGAATTATCTGCATGCCTAGCACAACAAATGTAACCCAGTCCACAGTTAAAGAGATAAGTAAGTACAGCTGTAAGGCTTCTATCATACGTGGCCTTTAAGCCAGTGAAATATTACAAAAAGGGGGAGGGGGAATACTTTATCCAGCTTTGGCATACACTACAATGAAGAAAAATTATCAAGTGGGACCTAAGCTGCAAAATATGTGTGAATAACTAGTTAAGGGAAGCGGATTTTTTTCCAAATGGGGGCGATTTTTGGAAATTTCCATTGAAATCATGAAAAATGAAAAATGATGGTCAGGTTAGGATTAAGATTAGGGTTAAGGTAAAAAAGAAATTGCCCCCATTCGTCCTGGGGAAAAAACTACCCGGCCGGGAAGTACTTGCAGCCATCTTGGCATGTGTCAGCGAGGTTATATATATATATAGTATATATATATATATATATATGTGTGTGTGTTTGTGTGTGTTCTATACATTGTAGAGGCTTGACGTAAATGCACGCAACACGGTCAACATGCTCTTGGTATGACTGGGACGAACAATCTTAGGTTCCATATACTACATGCACCACTGTCACCACTGTGGTATAATTACAACTGTACAATTTCCTTCCCTTTAAGTGCAGGTTGTCATTCTTTGGCAATGGTACATTTATATTTTACCAAACCAATCTTCCGCTCCATGAACCTTAGGTTTGAGGGTCAAACTTCCCCTCCTTTCCCTTTTGTCAAAATTAATGGGATCCCCATTTCACAACATCAAGGAATCAGATTTCCAAAATTTCCTGTTCGGATAGGATCGGATGGGATCAAGGTTTTTAAACGTAGACAGATGTTTATCGTATCAACCTTAGTTAGCATCAGTGTTTGTATAGTCAAGTGCCATTGTTATATTTCAAATTTAGGCCTACATTGATACGGTGTAGGTAACCATACACTCTCTTGACTATAATAAGCTCCAGTATAGGTAGTTAAATTTGAAGTAAGAATTCAATTGTGGTGTTAAAAAGTTTCCAAACATGTTTCTTGAATGTAACAGCAACTATATATGGATTGACGATAATTGTTTACCCTTTGACAACTGTCTGACTAGATGCCTGTTGTGACTGTCGACACTTTTACTGTAATCTGTAGATAATAAAACAAAATGCAGGGCAGATCAATAGCCTGTCTTTGGTTCCCCCGGGCAATTCACTGGATTGTTGACGAAAGGTTAAATGTTACCCAAAGTCCTAACAACGTTTGAAGTTACGATACTACATAATTATGTTTTATCAAGGCAATTCATATGTAATAGGTGTATTTCGAGGACATGAGTACCTTTTTTGCTTGGTTAAGTGTGGATATACCGGCAAGTGGGGATATCCTCAATTCCCAAATGCTAAATTTGCCAAGAAATCGGATTTTGCACCTTTCAAAGATGTGTCCCATTAAATTTGAATCATTTTTGATGTTTCCTCCATTTTCCATACTGTGAACCTATCAGCAGGAAACACCATCTATTGGTGCATGTGTGTGTATGGGTATACTGCGTGTTAATCGGGGACATGATCTTTTTTCCCTAGTCGAGTGTGGATCCACCTCGAAGTGGGGAGCATCCACACTTTCACTGTTAAAATCGTGTATCCCCGATTGACACCTGTTACATGTATACGTGCATAGAAACACCGTAGTTCCCTTTTTAAGCACTATTTACACGATGCGGAGTGCTGCACATTCGTATTGCAGTTATGCGCATGTTGCAGGCCCGTTCCGGAAAGCATGAGCCAACCGAATTAGACTATAGTACACTGCGCTATGTTACTAGAACCCAATCCTGTTCAGGGAGATGTGAACAGGGTTCATATTTCATTAGTTTTCTTTTCCTAGAGTACCGGAGCTCTTTTTAAAGGTTGTTGGAAAAAATGGTCTCTTAAAGATTTACGGGACCGACTGTCTTTCGCAAGGGGCTGTTTTGCTTGTTTTGATTGAAAATCATTTAGGAGGTGGTGAAGCTGTTTCAATAACATTTGGTATCTCTTCCACCTTCTCAGTGTCATTCTGGGGGCGATTTTGGATGTTGTGAGGAGGCAAATTGCCCGTCCCATTAGTATATTTCAAAAACTGGATGCGAACTACTCTACACTAGGAACGTGACCCATATTCACATAACTGATTGGTCAAGTTGTTAAATCCTGCTTGCATTATCGCATGATTTAGTGCATTAGCTCTGTTGTACGCGACATTATGCCGCAAATACGGTTAGACGGGTCTTTTCTGTCTCCTGTAAAATAGCATAAATATAAATAAGCGTATTTGTCTATGTCATCACGGCAATACTTGTGACCACTGCAGAATGGCTATGAAACACTGTACGCAGTTAAATCCGAGGCTTTCGAGAGCAATACCTAACTCACTCACTTGCCTAACGCTATGACCATATTCTGCGCAAAAAAATCTTCCCATGCAGAATATTTTGCTCACGCAGTCTCACAAATCAAAACAGGAATGTACCTGCCAGAGGCAGTGACCATGCAACGAAATTTGCAGGTCCTTGGAAATCCGCATCACCCGTAACGTAATCGTTTGGTCCAATAACCCTGTGTCAATCTAAAACTAGAAATGAAATTTGCATGGCAAATCCTACGTAACCTCAAGATGAGTTCGAAACTTTGGGTTTTATGTCACTTGTGATGGGACAGAAAAGGGACAGAGGCGGTGTAAAAATAAGTATAGCCAATAATCGAGTCTTTGTCACTAAAGCTGGCTGCTTCTGCCGTATTCCGAATTGAAACATTGTGGAGCTCAAGCCCATATAGTTGAGGGAGGCGGGGTGGTGCCCACTTAGAAACCTTTGGCCCCAAGATAATTCAAAATCATTATTGTCCTAATGTATTTTAATACATATCTCCCCCCATAAAAAAGTTCTGGCCCAAGCTGTATCGCACGAAATATTACCAGTTATTATCTGGGACGCAGCTCGTGGAGCTGCGCATCTCGCAGTTTTAAAGTTGTTACTACCAGCAAGTTTTCATATGATATGCATAAAACCCTCTGGTAGCATGTGAAAGCAGTTGAGTTCTGGCTATCCGATTGTAATGTTATATATGCTAAAGTGAGAACTAAGTTAAAAGGATCGCAGGGTTCTCATGCGATCAGCCTACTTTAGAACACCATGCCGATGTTACTCAGTAAATCGACTAAAGGTCATGCGAGATCTCTGTTACGAAGAAACATGCACTAGGCTTAGACCGGTGACAATTATTCATCAAATAGGACTCTTCCAAAATCATCTTTGTAAAAAATGCATCACGGCGCATGTACCACTTATGTAGGCATAATTAAAGGGAAAATGCAGTCCCCCCCCCCAATTTGAGTTAGTGTACCCCGGTACACTAGTTCAGGAATGGTTCCTATCAGTCATGTGACAATATTTTTTTACTTATTCCCTTAATTTATGCAGAATAAATATTGGTTTACCCTCATTATTCATGAACTGGCACATGACCATCATGAAAATACTTGTGAGAGAAATAAGAAGAGAGCTGTAAGATTTAGCAAATTTTTGAAACTAAATTTGGGGGGACTGCCATCTCCCCTTAAGTAACACCACCTCTCAGCTCTGATAATACGTATACACACTTATTGCACTTCTCTTTAGTGCAACGTATACTATATTCAATGAGTCAAGTTGCTACAGGCGGGGATCAACTACGTATAAGCCTATGCTGTAGTGTGTATGCAGATTGATGGCCCTGTATACGAATGAGCAAGTATAGGCCTATAGTGAACTGATGTGATGAATTTAGGGGAAATATGGAACTTGTGTGTGGCATTCATGTCCTGATTTGCTTTATCAAATATTCCTCCTCACCTAGACTATGATCTGTCACGTACTCTGATAGCCACAGGTAAAGTCTAGACCCAAATAAAGGGCCTATTCAGATATCTGCCGTCTTCCATTGTTGTCACGTCAATCGATCGTAGTCTCTCGTCTTACAACTAAAAGGGTTACCCTGACTACGCCCATACGGCAACAGTGACGTTGATCTGGTTATTTTACTGGACGTATGAATTCTTATCAGAAGGCTATCTAACCATACTATGACCATAATTTATTTGTAATCATGGTCCAAAAATACATGAATATAGCTATTCCTGTCCAAAATTTCGAGAAATTCCATTAGACTGGAATCCTATTTTAATACTTGATCGCTTATAACCAACACTTTTTCTTGGTACTTTATGGTCTTCGATCACGAACATTACGAAAAGGTTGTGATAATCTCGGGACAACTTCAGTGGGGAGGGTAACACTTGAGATTGTGTATTAATCCGCTGTACGCAGATTGTGTGCTAAAAGGATTTATTTTTCCGATGAGCGTATGCATCATTCTGTATTTTCGTGTGTGACAAAGCGCAAAATCCGCAGAACGATTCTAGGGACGTAGCCTGTGGGGCTACGTAAAAATGTTATGGATGATTTTTGTATCATATTGTGGTAGGCCTTACGAGATTAATAATTTCACATTGAGCACACAAAGCATAAGTTCCTGGTACATTATGTGTTTGAATGAATTACAGTTTTCTTTTGCCAATCAAAATATAAACAAAGAAACATCAAAATAAATAGGCCATTTTAACATTAACTGTAGTGGGATATTGAACAAACATGTATACTAACGTGTTTGGACAATCCAAACAACTTTAGTTTGGATATGAAAACAATGTACCACTTTAAATAGTTCAAGTTTCAACCACAGTATTCTTGAACAACACCCACTCGTTTTCTATATACAAGCAGGTTTTTAAGTACACATGCCCTGTGGCAGCAAAGACAAGTGATGTAGGCTACCTAGCCCATCATGTTGTGATCCTAGGGATAAAGCAAAGTTGGCTGTATACCGTCATGATAATGTTATTGTTACGGGCTAACATCTGTGCGCGTCCATTGGTGTGTGTTAAAGCAATCACACTTGATCTGTTTATCAGTTGTAACGCACTGTACTTTCCTTTCCACTATGATATAGTGATAACATTTCCTTCCTCTTCCTGTTTAGTTTATACCTTCGTCCAAGAGTCTCTTTCATATTTAGTCCATGATCTACCTTTAAGTAAAAAGGTGTTTATGATTCTAGGGAGAGAACGTCATCGGCAAACCCCAAAATAAGTTTAAATAGTACTCACTCATATGATATCTTTGCCATAGTACTTCGGAGATTGCTTATTATAGAGGCCACTTAATTCTAACCTAACCCCTAAACTGACTTAACCCTTAGCTTATCCCCAGGTAGCAAACCTACATGGGCCCCATATAGGTGAACCCATATGGGGCCATATGATTTTGCACCCAAGATCCATAAGGGGCCCATATAGGCCAGCCCATATGCCCATATGACCCATATGGGATAGTTCTGGTGCCCATATGGGACAATTGCCCACATGGGCCCCAGAACTATCCCATATGGGTCATATGGGTTATCTGAGCTGGCCCATATGGGCCCCTTATGAATCTCAGGTGCAAAATCATATGGGCCCCATGTTTGTCGAGATGGGGCCCATAAGGGGCCCATATTGGAATGTTACCTGGGTCCCTAACCGAACCCCAGGCATAAACGAACCCCAGGTGGAACCCCTGTCAAAATCCCGTTTTAACAATAGGATGACGTTCTCACCTTAGCCGCATATATGGCCATGTTATCGTATTATTTACTGAACTTTAACGTAACCCTATATGCATTAATAATTATGGTGCTGTAAGTGAGAGTGTCATGTGCCAGTGGCCATTTTGGATGAAGTGTAAAATCGTTTAAAGGAACTGATAAAAACCATATGTTGTTTTAACATTGATCTCTCTGAAGCTATGGGTCAGTACAATGACGATCAGTGCACAACAAGCCACAACTCTACACGACTTCCTTAAAGCCCCATTCCAGAGACTGTCATTTGTGCATTAGAATGTTTAGTGACACTAAAGGTTACAATTATAACTCTTCCTACAGGACTAAGCTGATTACATTATCTTATTTCTTGTCTTTTCAACTTCCAGTGGTGTCACTTACTGTGGTAAATATTGTGACAAGGTAGTTTGTGCAACAGTATATGCCTACTCTGAACATGTAACCTAAATTCGTGGCCTAAAAACCAAAACTTCTAAAGCAGTGGTGAATGATAACACTTGCACTGGGTACAATTATGCACTGTAAAAACTCAGCTGACTGAACTTTAAAAGGTCCATGCAGCAAGTTACCTCAAGTCTTATAAGTTAGAAGGTTATGTATAGTAATATGTATAGTAGGATAAACATATATATATATATATATATATATATATATTTATTCTATACATTCATGTTCTAGTTAAAGACATGTACTCATCACCCTGAAGTATAATTTTAGTGTGGGGTATCAAAGTTCTCGGTTGGTGACTATTCTTTGATTGACATCAAAATTTGAAAATTTTAAAGATGCAGATGGTATCTTACATTCTATAAAATACAGAGAGAGTGCTTGGATTACTTATGACAGTCTTGTATGCCCACCAGGATGTGGCTATAAGTAATAAAGTAGATCTGTGTCTGCACAAGGGGGAGCTTCATATAGTTATGGGAGGAGCTATAATTTGCATAGTTGGGAGAATTGAAACTGTCTGGGATAAAGAGAATTGCACTTTAAGGAAACAGCCATGATGTCCTATGTAAATACAATTGTGGTTATGTGCATGGCTGGTGAAGTAACAGCCTTTAAGACAGAGACTAGATACGTACACTTTAGTCTAACAAAGGTGTTCACCCCAAATGCGGAAGATAAAAAAATAGATAAATGATAAAAATTAAATAAAAAACTAAAATGGTTTGATATCGGTTACTATGCATGAAATACAGTCTGTTAGGTAGTAATCTGTGCCATGTTGTTACGTATGCGAAACAGTACTGTTGTTAAACGTATATTCCTACCTGTTACAATGTAAATATATCTCAACATAATAAAAATATATTGATATTCCGAGGGGCCTTTATCAATAATAAGCTGACCTGGATTTTTTTAACAGATTGATGTAGACTAGTATTCATGGCAAGCTAGCTTTCGGTTTTAGATCGTATACATGTCAAAACAATGTAAGGATCAGCAGTGCGTGACTAAAAGAATGCAGACGATTCAATAGGCATCGATATACTGCTCAATAGGAGCAAGTTGTACACGGATTGTGGATAGATATAACATTTGAAACGTATTGTATTTTTAACATGCAGGTTAACCATATCTTTTATAGTCATAGACCTCAAAAGCACATCTTTCCTTCAATGTCAATCCAATATAATTTCTCGAGGCCGGCTCTTTGCCCCGGACGCTCTCTATATTTCGAAAGGTTTACATGAACGGTCAATGTTAGGATAAGGGGTTAGGTTAGGTTAGGGTTAGGGTGAAAGTATTACGGTTACGTTTGTTGGAACATAAAAAATATATTATATATATATATATATATATATGTCGGAACAAAGAGATGTAACCATTTCTTCAGGTAGCTCAATAAGCACAAGGAATTCCCTTAGAAGCTGATTAGGTTAAAAGGGTAAGCTTAATCTTGCTAAGGATTAGTAGTGCCCCTTTAAAGGGGGCGTTATTTACTCATAGGCCTGAGACTACATTCAATGGGGGTTAGAATTAGATGAAAATTTCACACAAGTTTGCTCTTAACTAAGATACATTGTGAACGAAAATAGCAAATCTTCTGCCCGAACTGGGGAAGGGGTGGCTGCATTCTCTACTCTGTAGCTTCTTCGTCCATGAAATAGGGTTAATTCTCTCAACAATGATTTTACTTGTATGTATGACCATTTAAGGTTATCATACTCTCATATTCGTAAATAGCACAACGAATGAATATCGTCTTCCACTCCCACTATAGTTATCATTTAGTATACAAGGTCTGCAGACGACGCAGTTTCAACAACCTTAACCAGAATGCAAAAATTGCATTGTGGTTTCGATGAATAACACTCAAATAATGCCAAGATGTCCCGTTTCTTTCAATCATCGGTTGAATGCTATCTTAATGTGCTGGAAAGTTACAATTTTGTGTTCATATGTGACCTTGAGAATTCTTGGGAAATTTTGCTTTTTGGCCACTGGTGATTTCAGCTGACCTCTGACATCCAAAAACACTCATAGGGGT
>WURT03059922.1:0-13888 GCA_009936505.3 Holothuria glaberrima | reverse complement strand
ATCTGCTATTTGGCATAAGGTCTATGGTATCTTCAAGTGACGCACTTTTATATGCGCGTTCAATTTCCCACGCGCTCACGACGGGAAAGCAATAAGCGCGTTCGAGCACGCAGAAATGAGCATCAACTATTCCGTAAAAAATACACAGAGAATTGTGTTCTGCGAAATCTGCGCGTACGCAACGCTCACGCAAGTCACGCTATTCTAACAATGACATTTTCTGTAATGTGTGCATATTAATATACGCACATATATAAATAATAATGAATAGAAAATCGCGTATATCAAATCCACACTTTCGCCCGATATTTGCGTCTCCATGAGGAGTCAATTTCCATAACAGTGTAAGTATAGTAGTTTGGTATCTATGCTTATAATATCTTTGGTTCTTTCCTTCTACAAGACAAGCAGCACTCGTATAATGTTTCCGAATTAATTTTAGGAGTACATTTTATTCAACAGTAAAATTACTTTCAACATAGTGACTTCAAGCACACCTTTCCCGTCAAATGTGAACCATTTTTGCCCCAAAAGTAAAGATTTGGTTTCATCCTTAATTTCGATGAAGATAACAAGCCTCATACATTTTGATTTTTCTAAAGTTTCCAACGTAAACAAGATTTGTATGGCCTCAACTTGGCAGTTATCTTCTGAAAATGCCCCACTTTTGACCTGGAGTCGGCATTTAACGATCACTTCCTCGAAGTTTTAAGGTTGTCATGAAGCATGCAGTTTGTGTAAGGGATACCAAGAACTTAAGTTAATCAAAAATGACCACAGCCTACGGCTGATTTCATTACTATGGACTGTAGGTATTGGACTTAGTTGTTCTTGTTCTCCATCTCCAAGTGGGTTGTCTGCAACAAAAGCAGAAAACGGGGTGTAATTTTAAAAAGATTTATTTCTAGCAGTAACACACGTATACTAGTCTCCTTGACGGTTTTCTTAAGTTTAGCTATGTTCTGAACTTTTACAATTTATTCAATATTTCTCCCATTAGTATGTCTTGAGAACGTTAAAATTAAACCTATTTCAAGTTTCTGATTTACCCTATTAACGTACAAATTAAGAATTTGGTAGTTTAGGCTATATTTGCTTGAATTTGGCAAGTAATACGAACCTTGATGCCTTATTCAAAACAAAATTAGAAGTTCTAATTGTCGTTGACTACTATTCGATATAAAAAGAATATTTTCAAATTAAGATTTTACCTCTAACCCCAGTAGTTATACACCGTATTGCTATTAACATGTTAATGCTTATTCTGAGGCCTGGTTAGCTGAAATGGTAGAACCAGGGACAGGATTTGAAAGGGGGAAACCCTTGGGGAATACCAAACGGCATCGAAGGCGCAGCTTGGAGTGAAGCGCTCCCTTAAAGACGTAGGGTCCACCAGAGGCCCGCCGTAGGGCCTCTGGTGGGTTCCTGGGGGAACGTCACGCCTGTCAGATTTAAAGAATTAAAATCATTGGAACACTGTAGAATGAAGCATTTGGCTATCTTAAACTCATCCGATGTGCACTAAACAGATAAAAAAATCACATTTAGACCATTTTATTACAGTTTTACTCATAATAAGAGGACTTGGTTTGTGGGTGTTACGATGATAACGGAAGAATTTGTACGAAGCTATGACGCCTAGTAAAAGATCAAAGGGACAGCTATCTTCGCCAGGCTCATACCTGTGGTTCCCGTGATAAGGCTAGTTATTTTTTTCTTTTTTTTTTTTTTGTTTGTTGTAAATGCAAGTGGGGTGATAACAAATATCCTTAAAATGTCACACCCTGTGTACCCAAGATCGTATTTTTCTCATTTCTTACTTTACTTTCTACCCCGAGGGAGAAGCCAGTTTGACAGAACAGAGATTGTTATATTTAAATACGATCGACCCGGACAACTTTTCTCTTTTGAAGCTTGTCGGAAAACAAAACGGCGCCGGGTTCCTTCTTGACATTGTGCTCTTAAGCTTGTGACATTCTCAAGTGAACGAAGGATGCCTCTGTGGGATTATGATTAAGAGATTTTGCCCAGGGGTGTACGGAATCCTAGAAACGTAATATGCATCAGACTCTCGAGATACTAAATAGAAAGAAAAAGAAATTAAAAGTAACTGAAACGCTTAACATTTACTTGAGAAAGTTATATATACACACATATATATATAGATATAGATATAGTTATACTTACAGTTATATATCTGTCTGTCTGTTAGTATAGTGTGATGTGTCGGTGCTTGTAGTGTGAAGGAAATTTAGGGAAACTGCTTAATGTAAAAGCACATTCTGCTTAGTCAGTGTGGGAAATTTCACTGTATTCTCTCCTGGAGGCAAGCAGGGCAACACCTCTGAGAAGGGAAAGTCCCGTCTGCCTGAACAAATGAATTATCTGTATCAATTTTAGTAATACGCTTGCAGAAATGTAATGCCTTATCAGGAAATCTTATTATACAAATTGCCAAGAACAATTTGGATTAGTTTCTAATGTATGTTATTGAATTGTATTAATAACTTTGTTATGTTTTCGTGCATGTCTGGGAATTATTGCAAGTAAAGAAAAATAGATTCTGCGGGCGTGAGATAGGGCGGTGAAGTTATTTTTATTTATATATTATTCATATACATGTTATTTATATACAAATGACCGGACAGATAGAAATTGCAAGCAATACGGTAAAGAAAACAGTCGTCAGAAGCGAGTTAGTATGTGGATGCCCCCATACTGAGTTCAATATTTCAATTCTTTTAGGTGGCGGTCTAAGGTCATTTGACTTTTAGTCTTTTAGACTATTAATACTGAATATAGTACCGTAAGTCAACCAAAGAGAAATGTCTCATAAATTGGACAATTTGTTAATTTTAAGGGATCTATGCCTATGATTTATGCATACCAGGGTATGGTAATTCATATTAAGGTGACTGAATTTGTCCTTTAATCAAATAAACTTTTCCAACAAAATTACTCCGTTAGAGACAAGTTGCCATTTACACTGTATAAATCATTCATAAGGTCAAGTTTCTTCCGAGAGATCTAAGTTTCCTACATAGTGTATAGTACGAAGCTATTTATTGCATGCTACGTTACCAATTTTCAAATTCTAAATACGATAAAAAATGTCGATTTTTTTTTATTCCACTTTTGGTAATTTTAAACTTCTTGGGATGTAGCCCATGTTCTCAAGTACAGTGTGCTACTTCCTGTGAGGCTTCTAAGATGAAATTTAGGACAGAAGACGAGAGGGAACGAGTCCCCATCAGGTATAGAGTCAATATCTGAGATGACTTCTTGAGCGGTCATCTCTTTGTTGGACTCAAACTGGAAGGTTAAGCTAAGCTGAGAGGAAAAGGTCGAGAGGCCGAAGAGCAGTAGAACAAGGGGTTCTATGCTGCCGAATTTTTGATATCCTTTAACCATTATTTGCAAAATATGTCGAGAACCATGTAGACTCCATTCTTTTAGAACAGCTCTTTCCAAACTTTACTCAGCTGTGGGTCACTCGGGGGGGGGGGGAGCAATCTGTGCATTTTGGCGACATTTTCATTCAATTCATATAACTGGTTTTAGAGATATTGGTAGATTAAGTTACCACATTTGGAGGCTACAGTGAACACGAATTAACGAGTGATGTCATCTACTCATATTCATGAGTAATGTTTTGTTTTCTTTGTTCTTCAATTCATTGTTTCGTCTTTAAAAAGATTGGAATATGAACAGGGCCGTAGCCTGGGCAAAATCCGTGGGGGAGGGTTGTTCATAACAGCGTCCAGGGCATACGGTACCTAGGATAGTTGGCACCCAGGCGGATCCTGTCTTTGTCACCGGGTACCGCCCTGAGGGAGGGTGAAAGGGAAGGGATTTAAGGAGAGGACGAAGCATTAATGTAATGTTGCCTAGGTGCTTTTTTGGCAAGCTTGGTGCGTATAGCGTAAGTCTATTTTTTGTCCAAAATACCTCCTAGATTGTTGCCTGGAAATGGCAATTTCTAAAACTCTTCTAAAACTAAATATCTTTGAGAATTCATGCTTTAGAAATTAAAACTTTAAGAAAAATATATAGGTTGAAAAAGTTATGAGTAAAACTCGCACTTTGTTTTACCAGAATATTGATTTTTATCAATCATAGTGGTCGCCAATAATCGTAGGCTTTTGGATGAGAGCATGTTGTGGCATCGAGTGAAAAACAATACAGAGATAGGCTTTGGAAAGGAGGTTCATTCATTAGTGCGAATAATCCGCATAAGGGCGCTTCGGGGGGGGGGGGACCAGGGAATCCTCGAGAAAATTTGAAGGAAAACTTAAAATGCGATCTCCCAGGTTTTGAGGGCCTGAAAACATAATCAGTGCAATCAGTTATTTTCTGTATTTTTATTTACAGGTAGCTCAATTTCATTTGGGGTTTGGAAATTTCAGAGGCGATTGCCCCCTTAATGGCGGAGCGTCCATATAGTCAGGGGTCGTTCCTCCCCCCTCCCCGACGGACTCAACTCTCCTGTCGGCGCCTTTTTAGGTTTTTACCAAGTTGAGGCATAGGGTATCTACCTACTACAAAGCACCGCTACAGGCAATTTTCGCCCCCTTTGATCGAATTCTGTGGTTTCACCTCTGTCCCCTTGCCCCCCCCCCCCTGCTACTACCCCGACGAGGAGAACGTAAGGATTATACACCTTATTAACATACCTTTCATGCAGTCACTTAACGAAAGCTTGAAATGATGGAGAAGAAAATGTGCCGTACAGCAAAACAATGTTGATAAATGTGAGGTAAGGGTATTACATGAGCTTGGTTCAAGTTCACTTTAGGTTAAAATGTGATAACTTTATCTACTTATATCTTCAGGACCACAAATAGCAAATTTACAAGACTGCAACACTTTGTCACAAATCAAAACTAAATTTAAGCCAAGGTCCTTCTTACAATGTTTCATATTGAATACTACGTGGAAATATTATGCGGATAGGCTGCATAGGAAGCAAAATGGAAGAAGACGGCTGTGAGTTTTACATTTTATAATAAAGCCATTAGAGTAAAATAATGAAAGGATTAAAGAGGGAAAGGGGCAGGAAAAGGGGCCAGGATGGGATAGGATGGGATAGAATGGGATAGGATGGGATAGGATGGGATAGGATGGGATAGGATGGGAAAGGATGGGATGGAATAGGATGGGATAGAATGGGATAGAATGGGATAGGATGGGGGCGAAAAGAAGGCTTAACTGCTAAGTTAAATGTTTTCCTAAAGAGAACGATTAGACAGGCTCTGTATAGCCATAACCTTTCAAGTTTGTTGTGCGTTAGAGGGCCATGAACATCAGAAAGGCCGAGGATGAATCCCAAAGCCTGTACTGAATCGCAGAGCTAGCTCGTTAGACATAACAGACTTTTTTCGGTACTTATTTGGGGCTGAACCAGTACATTCCCAGGGATGTAGCCGTGTACAGCCATGACATCCAAGAAAGTCAGCATATAACGGATTGAAAGTTACAAATAACCCGCTTTCGCCTCACCATACGGTGTTCCAAACAGAGGTGCCGCCTGGATTACAAAATGGAGGAGGGGAGAGTAGGCGAAAGCAAAACTGGATGGGGAAGATATTCTGCGCGCACGTTGGTCCTGTTAACTGTTTTCCTTTGTACAGGAGCAGACATGGGGGCATGTGGGGTGAATGACGACAAATGTCTTGACTGGCTCCAAATGTCTCCCTATCCCTCCCTATCCATCCTTCTCTGGTGGCGCCATTGCTACCCAACAACTGTCCAAGTAATCCCAGAATTCAATTATGAACTCGATTCTGATATAATTCGTTGTTTGGTACTTTCACGAATACACTGTAAACCAGTACATGACCTTCTCTAACGGAGACAGAATTTTATCATTTGAAAGAACTAAAATAGTCGTGCCTTCAGAAGTAAAAATTATCAGTTTCGATGCAGAACACAGAAATGCAATGGCATGACTATAATTTCTTCAAAGAGGGTCAAAAGTATAAAATTACGTACAAAAAAATTTGGCAAAAATTTGTTCGGAAATAAGAGACAAAGCTGACTTAACGCCTTTTTTATGGAGACAGGGAGAGAAGGGCGAGTTGCCACCTTATGGAGTCATAATTAAGAGACTGATGGAAGGTTTTTAACATTTTAAAAACAGAATTGATAGGAACTCGTGTTTTGGCCTTGGTTCCCCTACATTCATCGTCAATAATGCCTGACTTTTGTTGGTACTGGTGGGCTTTCCTAAACTGTTGATCTGTTTCAGTAAATGTTGTTTTGTAAGGAGCTATGATCAAATTCGACAGAGCATAGCTAATTTTAAGTGTAGCCTAATGTTCAAAAAGAAAGATTAGTCGGAACTGTTCCATTGAAGCATTTCTTTGAACACGTGCTAATTTAAATTGAAATTTGATGTTTCCATGTTAGCCTAGGCGCAAGCCCTTAGCCAAGGACGGGGTGGGGCAGACCAGTAGGGAGGGGTCACCGTGACCGCCCCTAGACAAGTCTACCCTGAAAAGTTTAAGATGCCATTGCCTTAACAGATTTTTACACCTTTTTCCCTTCCACTGATAAAATATTTCACACTCCCCGAAATCATTTTTCCCGCTACAGTATCTTGTCTGGGTATAGAGCTGCATATAGGGGTAGGGGGCAGCGCCTTGTAATGTTTGAAGAAAATTGTTGAAGAATTGGCCATGAAGGAACTCTCTTTGGGGGTATTTGGGGGCGTCCAAACTTCTCTACCACCCCCTGGCAGAGGTTGCGGGCCTTTCAGAAAGATATATAAATTTGATTGAATTCTCTTGTATAACTATATCGCTGGATTCTTTTTCGACGTTACAAACGGCATAAATAAGCTTTCTTAGGCAGGGGATATCTTACACCATCTACCTGGTTAGGCAAACTGCAATTGAACCAGGTAGCTGTTATCCAAATAACAGCTCCCTGATTGAACTACATGGAAATTAAGGTTGAAAAATTTCAAGCATCCCTTTTGTCGTTACCCATATCTTCAGGTTTGATGGCGCTCGTGCGATGAAAAAATCGCAGTTGCAATTTATTGGTGAAAGCGTAAGCTAGCGGAACAAATGGACAAGCTTTGCAATCGTGTACTATTTGGTTGAGTTATCTTCCGCGGCAATCCCATGAGCCTTCACACAGTCGATTCACATCTCATGATTCCCATAGCTTTGATAACAACTTTATAATCAACAATATGAAAATAAGATTCAGCGATGTAAGCCCTAAAAAAAAAAAAAAAAAATGATAAACGTCTCGAACGAATAACAGTAGCGTGCAGTGGTATATGCACTCAGGCTGGTATTTCGTGCTTTCCAAGGGCAGATTTCTGGGATTATGGCTTTGTCTTCGAGGCTTTAGGATAGTCACAGCTTCTGGTGATATATTGCGTAAATGACAATAAGTAGACGAATACTGCAGTAAAGAAAATAAGTTTCCTTTATAGCAGGTGTCAAATTTGATCGCCTCTTTTCACGTACATACTCTAACGAGTAGCCAATATAGGTGCAGGAGTAATACACTCTAAAAACAAAAGAGTGACATTCACTCCAAAAAGAGTGAATAAAGGGACCACTCATAAGGAAGAGTGAATTTCACCCGGAGAGGAGTGAAAATTCACTCCAAATAGAGTGATATTTATTCCATGTGTATGAAATATCGCTCTACTTCGAGTGAATTTTCACTCCACTCCGGGTGAAATTCACTCTTCCTTAGGAGTGGTCCCTTAATTCACTCTTTTTGGAGTGAATTTCACTCTTTTGTTTTTAGAGTGTACACGTGCGCCAAGCGGGCAATAAGGTAAGAGGGTGGCTAATTAGGCGTAGCAAGGGGAGATTCGATGGGATCAGGCAAATCCCTTTTCCAGTACCATAAATGGACAGACATCCCAAACTGAATTCGTGGACTCGGATATCCTGTGTCATGAATAACTCTTTTTAATCATGGGGCACTGAAAATATTTGTTACCGAATTGTTAGATTCTCCTTATTTTACCTTAAATATTCAATGTTTACGTTGGAAAACGTCAATCAAGATACGTGAAACTAAAAAAAGAAATTTTGTAAGATAAGCTCACGTTTCAAAATAACTATGGGGCGACTGCTTACACTCTACAAAACGTCCAGTTCAGATTTGAGCCGAATCTGTTCAAACTGGCACTGAACCGGCATCTGGTCAAACATATGACTAGATCTGGCTCATTTTGAAAAGAAAATGGTTAGATTCGAACCGGAACTAGTCAAATATTCGACCCCTATTCGCTTAAGGATCAATTTGAACCGTTTTCGGTTCAATTTGAACCGGACATCTTAGAGACTATTAATGTTAAGTAAGTTTAAGTAGTTTTTTTTTAAATGTTGAAATGCTGATCAGGTGTATACTTGGGTTACTCATGGGGAGGTATTAAATGTATCAGATGGCAGAATTTGATTCTCTTCTGTTAATGGGGGTCACTCTCCTGCATCTTTCAAAAATATGGATCTTTTTGAGTGGATTCCAACTCCCAAGATAGAGTAACGAACTTATTAACTTGTCGATTCTTGCTTTTGAATATCTTTTCCACTCCCTTAACTTTACCTAAACCGCCCACGTATATTATTTGTTTATAACCCGGATTTCTGTTGTAAAACTGGGTCGAGATAAAGATTCGGTATTATGTCAATTTTCTCAATTAACAAAAAACGAAAAGCATGATACCGAGAAAATTGTTTTGAAATGTAAATACTTACTGTTTTTGAATTTTGAATTACTTGTAATATGAAGCATTTCGATGTCATAAATCTACTCACACTTTTCCTCGCCGTAAAAAGATTAACATCCAGGACTTGAAAGGGTTTGCATAACCTATTCCCTAACCTTTTCAACTACACATGCAAACATGCAATGCGATACCAAGCTAAAGTGTAACCATGGGTCGAGTTTTGCAAAGAAACATAATTCTTAGTTTGCTAGTAGCAGCTAATAAGCCCCTGTCATAAACTTTCCGCAAAGAGGATAATGTTATTATCACCAATGAAAACCTCACATGCTAATATTGACATAGACCTAACTTACAAGGATTTTGAATTTTACTTTAAAATTATGAGTTCATTCACTAGTCAAATTCAGTGACATTTTAGGATGAATAAAGCAAAAGGTGCATATTTTGTTCTTCTACAGAATATTAAAACGGGGAAAAAATTGCCCCTTTACGCTATTAAACCGAAATCTTCAGATTTCCGCTGAAGATTCAAAATTATTTGTGTCATAAAGTAAAGGAAAAGTGTGAAAGTATCGTCCCGGAGTCTTTCAGGGCAAATTTTTATTGCAACAAGGTGTCAATTCTCGTTCGAAAGAAACGCCTCTACATTCGTCATATAATCTACTTAATATTCTGCGAGCGAACTGTTTCGGAGTCAGGCAAGATTAGCCGACTGGTACAATATTTACCCTCTTCAGATTCTGTATTTATGCCTCTCTGTGGGGGATTTAAAGGCACGGTCTCGTCAATTTCAAGTTTTATTTTTATAAATGAACCAAAAATATTTAATAACATGATTTTAAATGCTAAATTTAAGTTACTCCAAACTTGGTAGTAAGGGCTAATAATCATACCCAGTTGCCTTTAAACGACTTTTAGTTTGTTTGAGATAACGTGTAATCTTGGGGTGCTTGAAAGGGTTTTTTCTTTCCTTTTTAGGAAGGCTGCGTTGGTCAATATATTACGAACAAAAGGGGAGTCCCTTTAAAGAAGTTTTTGTCTTTCGAGAAAATGATAGCCATTCAAGTATAGGCTTTACATGATAAAACTAAAGGCTTTCAACCGGAGCTAGGCTTAACATAAGGAATATAAAGTAAGGACTTAGTAATTTTTTCAATGTGAAAGGAAGTCAGAGTGCATCTTTATTTATCTTTATTCATTTTCGCAAGCCTGTCTAAGGTATGCTTCCTTTCCCAAACGAATAATCTTATAAAGACTAATATATTGACCACAAGTCTCATATTAGATTGTAAATTAACGTGGCTGTCGATGTGACTATTAGATATTGCTCAGGCAGTGGACTCAGTGACCTACACTTGTTTATTTATTAGTGTTGCAAACAGGCTACAACTAGGCGTCTTAGGACTGGAAACATAAGTCTTATATCCTGGATACGTTATGAATGTCACTTTCTGCGTTCTGGTAGTGTGTTCTGGTAGGAAGACAAGCTAACTATATGTATGTATATATATATATATATATATATATATATATATAGGTAATGAAATCCACGTATGCTCCATACAAGAAATACAGTTAACGTAAAGAAGGCCCACAGGCCGTTTGATATTTTGAAGCACCTTTCAATATTACAAATTTGTACAATATGTACAGTATATAGAGTATTTCTGAGCATATTGTATATATTGTACATATTGTATATATTTGCAATATTAAAACGTGCTTTAAAATGCCAACCGGCCTGTGGGACTTCTTAACGTTAACTGTATATACATATGTATATATTAGAAATATATGTATATATATATATATATATATATATATATCCTGGTCCCAACTTTTCGTAACCGGACTCTGAAGAAAACAGTCATTATATGACAACATGAAAAAAAAATACCTCACAGTATCGTTCGCGTCTGAGAGATTTTACAGGTAAACAGTAAATTAAATAGCAGCTAAAAGAATCTTTTTATTCAACATTTTGCTATTTTATTTTGTGCATTAAACGGCAAGAATAGTTACAAAACTCTGAGTGTACATATTCGTGTAGACAATGATGGACTAGTAAGTTGGTTTATTTTACCCACGTGACAAGTTTGTTACTTTGTCCTTTTAATGAAGTGTTGAATATGAGCAAGATAACTCAGTAATCAACCTTTTGTAACACACTCACATTTGCGTTGTAAAACATAAAAGTTTCTTGTGAAAAAATGAAGACGTGTACACCGTCGTGTACATCGCCTTACCAGAAAGTTGTGATAACGATAAGAGAAAGAGTCCAAATTTCCGATTCGGAGGGAATAAGCCCAAGGTGATTTATGATCAAGACAAACGTATCCAACTCTTCAAGGAAGGTGACTCAGTGAAGCTAAGTTTGATGAGTCTTGAATAGCAAAAGAGTAATACTCAGAGACTGCCACGTGACATAAGCTATGTACATATATGTAACATTTCTATTGAATAGCTTTCAGAAGGACAGCATGTATCTCTGTCAACACATGCGTACAACCATGGACGTACTGTCTCGGCCATGGTACAACTACTGGCCTGAAAAATTACAGGTGCTCAAGAAAGTATTAACCCAACTTATCTGATAAGAAACTAGGGTGCTTTATAACGAAAAGAACAATGTGCACACTCGTAGGAGATTTCACAATGTGCAAGATGCAGCTCAAAGTAAATTTAGGATGACTGCATAAGCACCCTTTAATTTACTGCAGATAAGTTTTTCATATTATATTTATCCAACAATAATGCAAACTTCAAACTGGACCAGGCTTACTTCTGTTTCAGTTAGTCTATCGTTAGCTTTAATTTCGGCGAAATCGTAAATTTTCACACGGACGTTTACTTGTACCACCCTACAGTGTAAGATAATATGCAGCCGTAAGTATTATTGATCTAATAACTGTGTACTTGTTAAAATTTAACCGCCTACGAAAACAAAATGCCTTCCAACTACACAATTGTCACGCAGAAATATCCGGTTATATTTTTGTAATTTCTATACAAGTCTTTCCAACTATTTTTGTATTTTTTCAGTTTATTCATATGGGTATTTTAGCCTCAAGGCAAATACGTAGGGCCCAAGATGTTTCTTCTTCGAAAGTAAATGAAAAACACAAGTCTCTTTCGACGAAAACCAGTTATACCTACAAAAATACGTACAAATTATCTTCCTTAGATAAAAGCTCCGAGGATGAATGCACTTCTTACGTCATTGTGTCGCCGAGTATCCCATTCGGCAAAGAATATCTCCTTGAATTACGTGTGTCCAGGAAACGAAAAACAATTGACCCTATGGGCATGGCTGCCATGATATCATACCATCGAATCATTGCATGATACTATTAAGAGACATAGTATAGTGATGAAACTCGTAAACCTCTTGACCTGAATAGCTACGCGCTTTTACCGTTCTTCACTGTTTTAATTGAAACCCCTCAATAAGTAGTGTACCAATTTGGAGGCAGTCAGCTTGTGGTAATGTTATTAGTGATTGAACGTTGATATTGAATACGTTGATATAGGCCTAAACAATGGTAACAGGAACAGGTTTTACCACTATGTGCTTAGCCTACTGACGCACATCACGTGCATTTAATTGCCTATAGCACAAGTTCACTTAAATAAAATTTTTGGTCAGGCTATGGTCTAGTTTGCCAAAGTCCATCTGGTCAGGAAGATTGGGACTTTCAAATCTCTTTTCTGATTGTGGAGACTTAGCTGGTCCATAAAGGATAGCCTTACTTTGCCTGGTATATTTAGAAAAGCCGGCAAGTTTTAAGAAATCCCTTTTTCAAAATCAGATATTATTGGTCATGTCCTTCTGAAAAGAAAAATTGTTCAAGATAAAAGTATCCTCATTTCTATGGACAAAAGCATCATTTACCTTTTCTTCCAAAAAACATTACTCAACATTAAAAAAGATTTAGTAGTGAAGGTTGACAGTTTTTACGTGTCTTTATATATATTTATAAAAATGTGACACCTGTTTCTTTCTTTCTGCTTCCTTCCAGGAAAAATCAACTTCCTTTCTATTTTCACCGATCTTGGAGATTTAAAGTAACTTTTATGGCTTTATCAGTCATTTGTAATTTCTAAACTTGACTTTTAAGCAGCGGATATGCAATATCTTCTTTTAGTCGTTGCCCTCAGGGTGAAGTGCAAATCAGCTCACGTTCCCTGCCCTTTGTAATCTCCCGCCCCTAAGTATGGACAGATTCAGGGTTGAACTCTGGAAGATAAGCCACTGCTGCTAGTTGTAAAAAACAAGATTAACCTGAAATGGACGATGATGATGGTGATGAAAATCAAAGAAAATTGGGTTTGATCTTAGCTACGTTTCAGAAAGAGTCATCGTCAACTTCTTTGGGAGTTTGGGAAGCAATATAATCATAGTAACGTTAAAAAAACGACATGTGATGTGACAAACTATTTCAAGGAGCGAGCTATGTATGGTAACGCCCTCTGTAACGTCTTAGTATGGATTTTCATTTAGCCCGGCTACCTTATTAAACAAGGCATGGAAAGAAACGTCGGATGGCCTGGAAGAGACCATCAGCTCCTATGAATTTCGGCATTTCTAAGGTAATTTTTGGCTGTTCTTAGATACTGCTTAAAACAAGTTTGAAGAAAAACGAACTAAATATCTCTGGGATTGTTTCTACCCGCCCCTAGCAAGCCCCACTCCCACACGAGTTGGGGTCAACCAGCATCTTTCTTTACATAGAACAGGCCTGCTAACATTTGTTCACCACGATATTTATTAAAGCTACGATCTCCTGGATCCACCATTTGACTAGCAAACCTTAAACAAAGTTTAGTCTGTTTCGCCCTCTTCCAGTATTTTTTTTTCTACAAGGTACTGTCAATTCAAAGTATGGAGAAATAACCCATCGCACCAAAGCTAACGCAAATCCCCCATTATCAGACCAATAAATCGGGGTATGTACATTTTTATTATTACCAGGTTATCGTTTCTCCTCGACCTACATTTCTGTTGTTTGATAATCGACCTTTACTAATTCAAACTTTAATTTCCGTCGTCTCTGACCTAAGTTTCCTCTGCCACCCTCACACTTCTGTTATGTTTGCCCTAAACAGAAAGGTTGTGATAACGATAAATCACTATTTAAGAAATCAAGATAATCTCAATTAATGCAGATAATCGTTTTTACTCCATAT
>WURT03059890.1:0-13890 GCA_009936505.3 Holothuria glaberrima | reverse complement strand
GCCGCTAGATTAAACCAAGAGGTTATAAGATGAGGCGTAAAACCCCATCTAACTAACTAACTAACTAACTAACTAACATCACCGTTTATCTACTCAATATTACGCATCCCCATATCAAAAATTTCTATCTATGTCTTACACTGATACGTGTACACTCATGTGCATACTCCATTATGTATCCATAGTATATCCATGCTTAATTCAGTCACGAAATATATTCCCACAATTGATTACGCACATTACTGCTGTACCTATTCAACCATACATGAAATACGTGTTTGTCACATAAAAAGGTAGGAACTTTTTCTGAGTTCCCAAATATAACTTTTGATGGTATCGTTGATTTTTTTTTTTTTATCATTCCAGTAAGATAATATCTGAATTCTTTGGCAAACTATACACATATCAATACCTGCAAAACCGCGGTTTTCGTCAGTATCAGAGTATGGATTCTGTAACTGTATATCTGCAATACAGAAGAAAACTGCATTCATTATACAACACATTTTACACTTATTAAACCTGGTAAGGACTTTGTTGTTTCCCCAGAAGGGAAGGATCGAGTTAGATCAGATTTAACGACACATCAACACGAATGTGTTGTATAGTGTCAACTAGATAAAATAGTACAGTTTAAAAACGGTTTCAAATGCGATTCAAGTTCAAGTTCGGTTTAAATACAGTTCAAATACGGTGCAAGTCCTTCTCATTAGTCGCCTCTTACGACAGGCGGGGAATACCGCGGGCATATTCTAAAACCCTCAGCCCACAGGGGGGAGGGAAGGATCGAAAGCATGGGAAAAGAATTATACTCCTGTAGATTTTATGTACTTCGTACGCCTTTCATAGCAAATATTTGACCCTGTACATTTGCAATAATTTAACAAGGATACAAACTGATGGGAAGACGAAAATAAGTACACCCCTCCCCCAAAGGAACAACTTTCATGCGTAGTGGCTGTGTCAAACTGTACAAATGGTTGAAATGAACCAATTTAATTTATTTTCATACGCAATTTACTACGGAAAAAGAGGGGAGTGTGTTATGGACCCTAAAAGTAGTAAATTACATATCTCTCTCATCACTTTAGTTTGAGAAAACTGTTTCTTTAGTTTAAAGGGTCGGTGGCATTCCCCAAACACATTTAGGTATAGCCCTATAGTTCTAAATACAGTAGGTTACTGCATTCTGACAAATTCAGCAAATAGCATCACTCTGATTTGTCTAGTACCAATGACCTGCACAAATCACCACCCAGACAGCTCACACACAGCCTGTGTGGATATGACCTTAATTAAGCAACTAAAACTCAGTACAGGCTGTTGTTTCTTGTGGTCTAGGGTGTACAATACAA
Source organism: Holothuria glaberrima (assembly GCA_009936505.3). NCBI lineage: Eukaryota > Metazoa > Echinodermata > Holothuroidea > Aspidochirotida > Holothuriidae > Holothuria > Holothuria glaberrima. The sequence continues at coordinate 12,535 of WURT03059890.1, read as the reverse complement.
GTGTTCTGTTTGAAACTGAAGGAGGGACTAGAAATAAACTTACTTGAAAACATTTTACTTAAAGGGTGAGATATGTTGCCCTTAAAGGTGGAGGCATAAATTTAACAGATGTTTTCCCAAAGCGTCACTTATAATCTGATAAAAAAAAAAAATAACTACGCATCCATCAAACCGAGGTTTGATAAATGAAGCAAATTTATACGTCCAATGTGCTTCTGTCGAACTTTCGGTCTGGTTCTTACATGAAAGTTATGCCTGGCCCTTAGGTACTTTAATTATGTGATAGCGAATACAAAAACACACTGTGGTTAAGAAAGGTCACTGTCTCGCTCTGTGTCATCCAATTGTTGTCCCGATACTGTGGGATCTATTTGTTGATAGTGCAGTGCTGTACATGAGGAGTATAGCAATATTCAATAGCATGTCTATTCCTTATTTACAAACATGTGCAGCTGGAAAAAGTAGTCTTGTTGCTAAAATAGTCTATGTACATACTTGTTCAAGTGCCTTGTTTAAATCCATTAAGGTTTCAAATTTCAAGGTAGAAATTCATAAGTTTTACCTCTATATTTAACTACAGTAACCCCGTTTCTTCTCCGAGGAACATTATTTACATTCTGGATATACTTTCGGTTGAACTTGTAGTTTCAGTTTTAACTTATTTAAGAAAATATTAGTGGTAAGTAAACAGTCGTTTCTTTTATGAATTTGGAATACTTTAAATGTAATGTTAAAAAAATTAAATCACCATAACCAAAGAGATTTTTTGTAAAATAAAAGTGCTCAGGAGTTCTGTTTTCTACATCTAATATGAAAGAGGTCAGTTAGAACGCAATTCCTAAAATAAATGTTTAATAGCTTCTTGAATATGGCGGAAAGAGCAGTTGTGCGAATCGATAACCTGAATTTATTTAGATGCACGTTAATTTTAAGAATACTGTGAACTACACGGTTCTGGAAGTACTGTATATTTGCCTCATGATAGGTGAAATGGGAAATTGAACCAAATCCTCATCAGGAACATGAAAAGAATTGGTCCACTTATCGAGTACCATTGGGTGTACAAATAAACTTTTCTCAAAAATACTGTAGTTCCTACGTGTAACAGAAGTAAGAGAATTTACAGGGAAAAACAAATGCCTATTGGATACTTCAACAATCACTCAACGTTTGAAGTTAATTCCAGGAATTACCTCCTTTCTTATTAAATTATTTTCAACCCCTTAATACAACAGCAATATTTTGAACACATTGCTAAACAAAATAGGCTTTGTAATCTCACCCAGACAGTAAAAATTCTTCCTACTAAGTTTACTTCTAGCCCCTCCACCAATTTGAACTGAACACGTGTCTAGTAGTCTAGTACATTGCCAAGACAGAGCCACTTCTGGAAATATAGAGAACCCTGCATATCAAGTTGATTCACATCTGAAGTCACTTATTTTATTCATGCCTGGATCCAGAGGGAGGCGCCCACCCCTTTTCGGCACCTTTTACTTTTTGAGACTATCCCCAAGCTGCATAAGAAAATGTATGTGTACTTGGTTCGATTACCAAATGCCAGGCAATACCACCATTACACAGTGTTTAGTGTCTAAGTTTTTTCCCAAACACCCCTCCCCCATCGATGTTCCGCGCATTGAACGCTGGTAGGGTGGAACCAATATTAGTGTCATGGCCACTTTTCCCTTATTTATTGATGTCATGGTGCAATTCCTAGGAACCACGTCTATACTGACATTGCAGAGTGTGTTGATCACTAATGCTCAACGTACTACACTTGGTGTTAAACAACTCTGCCCCGTGGTAATTCTGTGTTTAAAGTTAAACCTATAATTAGTTAAAAAACGATGATACTTCATGATACTGAAATTTTTATGGATCTTATGTGGACACACATGCATACGTGATTGATATCTTATCGTAAGATCAAATTTTTTTTGAGAGCGCAGCAGAATTTAAAATGTCACAAATTTTCTGGATAGAAAATTCCTTAGCTAAGTCTCTTTCCTAATGCTTTTCCATACTTGTCGAAAGGCTTATCTTACTATGCTTTTTCTTGGGGTCATCATCATTGAATTTTCTCAACCCCCCATTTGATTTTGGTACTGTTCACGCTTTTCCCTGACTGAACTGGGACCATTCTCTCCTACTGGGGACTGTGTTAGTTCTTACATTGTGAGTCTGAATATATATATATATATATATATATATATATGTGTGTGTGTGTATGTATATATGTATACAGCGATTTTTAAATGCTTTATAATCTCACTTCAGAGAGTAAAAAGTCTCACTACTAATTTAACCCCAACTCCAATTCAAACAAAAACATATCTAGAAACACCTGTCTAGTGTTATCTTTCTAAGTTATCTTACTGTGCCTTTTCTTGGGGTCATCATCATTGAATTTTCCCAACTCCCCACCCCCTTTGATTTTGGTACTGCTCACCATTTTCCCTGACTGAAGCGGGACCATTCTCTCCTACTGGGGACTGCGTTAGTTCTTACATTGTGCACACCCAGTAGGCTACAGAACCACAGTGGCCTGCACTGAGATTCAACTGATCAAGGCCATATTGACACACAACTGTCTGTGAGCTTACTAATTGGGAATGCAAGTCAACGTGGACCATCCAGAGAAGAGTTGTTTGAATGAATGCCGAGCAATGTCCAGTCACAGATTGTATGAAAAACTATAGGGCTCTCCTTAAATAGGTTTGGGGGATGCCATAGCCCCTTAAGGTGATCAAACACTTTTGAACACGTGGAACTGGTTCAGGCCTCGAAAAAATTAACAAACAAACTGGCCGATTAGCGAGCGGAATTTCCATGAGCGACATATTACTTGCCAAAGGCCATTTGGCGCGGAACGATCTTGCGGCCTTAAGCCTGTATACCATCAGATACCATGTGGTAGGCCTACACATTCGAGTTTATGCCACATGCATATCATATGCAGGGGGAGCACCAGCGTATTTTGATAGGGAGAAAAGCATGGGATGAGTGATCGCTGTCCTGGGGAGGGGTGTCCGCCTCCTCTTTGAGAAATTTTTGGTAATTTAAGGATGCTTTAAAGATACTTTTTATCCTACAAAAAAGAGTTGTTCGTTATAATTTCAATACTCATTACTTGCAGCACACTCCTCCTCTCTTTAGGAAATTAAATTTTTTGTCTATTTACGATATTAATCGCTATCAATTTGGTATTTTTATGTACAATTTTGTAAATAACGAGTTACCATGAGAAATAGTGATTCCTTCCGATGTGTCACGAAGTTAGTTCTTATCGAACCAGATCCGCACACCATTTTACTACACCTTTTTATAGCATGGTGCTTTATAGACTTTAATCCTCCCTCTACTGTGTCCGTTATGTCGCCCCTCATATTTGGAATTCCTTTCCTCGCAATATAATCAATTGCCGGTTTATGTGTATCCAGTCGAAATATAGGTGACTTAATGGAATAACCAACATGTGAATTTCTTCATTTTTGGTGTTTTATATATATATATATATTTATATTTATAGATCAATAAAAGTAATGAAAAAGTGCTTAATATTTAGAAGAAAACTCCGCAACGTTTCGGGTCGTTACCTTTCATCTGGCGGCTAAATAATAACTGATAAGTAAAACGCGATTCAAATGAAACAAACAAATGTGTACTTACACGACTCGAACGACCCGTGTGCGTTTATAACGTCGTTAATTTTTTCCTTTACAATTTGGGCTGGGAATCCCCTGTCAAGTAAATTATTGTGAAGAATATTTAATTTTTTTGTGTACTCTCTTCGGTGGAACAAATAGTTTTGATTCGATACGCAATATTGTCCAAAGTACGCTTACTGTGAAAAGAATGATACTTAATGTACAAATTCTTAAAGTATAATATATATATATATATATATATGGCCCGAAGATGTTCATTATTTAGTGAATTCTAATTTTTGGTTGGGGGACAAAGGGGGGAGCCTTTGTTATCTAAGAGAAGGTTATGTTGTCAACAAACCTCCCCTTGCCCCCTTTTGGATACTTTACTGCCTTCTATTCGGAGATTTTTTAGGCAAAAATACGTGCGTGGAGTCCACAGATACATTCTTGAACTATTACGAAAATTTTCCTTGCTTCATTTGTGCATTATAAAAGGGTATCAAAAGGCCGCAAACACCAAAATGGGGCCCCTGGACGCTCTGGATTAATTATGTGTATTAGATATAGGCCTACCCCACCCATCTTCTTTTCTTCTCTTCTTCTTTTTCTTTCTCGTTCGCTTCCTCCTTTCTTCTCTTTCGTTTTCTCCTTTTTTTTTCTTTTTCCCTCTTCTTTTCCTACTCTTTTCCCCTTTTCTTACAAATTTAGGGGCGGTAACCCCCTGCCCTCCTGTGGCGCCGCCCCTGATCATATGCCAATATAGGTACTAGCACATTATTCCTCCAACTTGAACCAGGGACCTGGACGACCAGCAAAACCATATGCATATCACTGTTCGATCAATCTCCGCACACTGCCTTGCCCATTCCTTTAGATGTCCACCTCCATTGATAAACCGCTTTAACATGAAATATTCCCCCAAGTACTTCGTGTACTAGCCCATGGTCTAGCTGTTAGGATGCAACGGCTCGTTTTATCAACCGACACGTGGACTGAGTCCACGTGTCGCAAGTGGGCCCTGGTGTTATTACTTTACCTCCACTTTACCTCCACGTTTATCTAAATTATGATGAGGGCAGTTAAAGTGTCACGCCATAGTGGAACTGGACCAATACAAATTCGCACTGTACCGTACCAGCATGAATGTGCTAGCAGTTGTAAACAAAGCAAACTGAAAAGAAACAAGAGTATAATTTTTGAAAGTTAACGAGTCGACTACCATTGATAGGCATACCAGTAGAACTCTAGGCTACGGTATGTCGGTCGAAGCAGTCAGGTCAATGTCTCAAGCATGATGGATTTCCAGCCGGTGTGTTCAAGAAGTCGGTTCGGTTCACAATACTCTTAAGGGTCATTCTCGGGAAGGATAACGTGTAGTTTTGAGTTAGAAGTAAACATTGCCTTACATACTCTTACTTTGTAATATTGCAACCTTCCGAGCATAACTATCAACAGACGTTACATCATAGTTTTTCAAGACGGCAGGTCCTCGCACAACAGTTTTTTTTAAATGTACACTGGTGAATTAAAGTGAGACCACAACATCTTGTTGTAGCGCATGTGCACTCTTCTTATTCTAATACTGTTGCCAAAAACTTTCAGATTCGGGAAAGAACGTTGGCCGTAAACGTTGATTGGTCGTAATGCACGCATCAATTGTTTTAGTTTTAAAGGATCAATTATGGCATAACACTGTAACGATTCCTATAATTCATATTATATAATCTCAATATGTTTGCACTTGTGAGTGTGTTTAATAGACATTTTGGATATCGTTCTCACCCATTCAATCGGGTTTAAGGATGTTGTCCCTCTGGATAAAGTTCTTTTGTTCAGCTTCTGGTTTTTGTCTGTGAGACAAAACCTGCAAAAATTTTTACAAAACGTTCTGTTACCATAGCTATTTTAATAGACTGAAGACACGATGAAAGTTTCAACGGGATTGACCCTGACGTTCCTTATGAGAAGCATTTTCGTCATATCGACCATCTTTACCATCGGTATCTTCAGTCAGGAACCAGATTGTACTAAGGTTTCATTTGTCACCATGTACACCGACAGCACTTCTCTGACTGCTTCCGTAGACCTTGCAGGGGAAGTTTCTTTAGGGGAAACAATTTGTTTCTACGTGAAACCCGAGTTAAATGAGAACATGTTCAAAAACTATAAAGTCGAGATCCAAGGCGACTATAACGAGTCATACCCCCTGGTTTACGCGTTGAATCTGACACATGTAGCTAGGACATATTCTCTGAGAGATCAGTACACATTTGCTAAACCAACGTTGTCATTTCACTGTGTATGCGAGTGTCCTGGAGGATCAGACCGCTCTACGGAAGAGACTGACCACTGTACCAATAGTTCCATTCCGATATGTCAAAGTTTTGTGATGGACACTGAAGCAAACGGTTGCCCTCTTACGTTTGTCGCAATTTCTAAAAGCTGCTGCGCTGTGACTGTCTCTCCATCTGATGACCCTAACCGATATATCGCATACCGGCTAGGAAACTTTGAGACGTTGTTTAGCTTTACATTGTCTAGCTTCTACACAAGTAATGGCTCACCCTTAGAGCCCCCTCGAAAACTGACCGCAACTTTGAAGGGGAACCCTGTCACTGACGAAGGCGATGAAACACAAAGTTCTACGGAGAAAGAAATGGATATTCTCGATATTCCCACCTCGAACCTGTATTCCAATGAAATCGGTGGTGAAATAATGTCGGATGTTGACATCAATACCATCAACGAATGGAATTTTCATAAACTAGATTGGTTTAGAATAACAAATTCGACATTTAGCGCTGGGGACCCGGCTAGGTTGAAAGATGTCCTCAGTGTTAGTGTAACCAATTGTTTGGAAGACGAGTACACTGTCACACCTAACGTCAGCTACGATCAAAATGACGTAAAGCCTTGGGGGAGTCCCCTCCACACTACAGCTAGAGAACAAGTCATAAGCACAGTGTATGATCCATTAGGTCCATCGGCGAGGGTAAATTACCGGAAATCACCTCCAATGAATTTTGGAGTACATTTAAGAAAACCGGTAAAATCTTTCTATCCGAATGGTAAATTGGGAGATTTTTCACTCGAACGTACAACTGGTAGCTCTACACTTATCATGAAGTTTTCTGGAACCTCTGGCATCATATCTGGGAATGTTCAATCGGGGAGTGAGTCTGATGGTTACAACATCTTAGATGAAATTAAGTTCATTGTACCATTATCCTTAGATGATGAGGTAACAGTTCATTTAACATTACTATTGGCAACTGATTCCATTACAAGAGTTTGTCTTCATCATATATCGAACTCTACCCACATCATTTGTAAAAATGTCTTTAAAATAGTGACAGGAATGAGACTCCCACTGCTGTCACCAAAAATACGTCCTAAGTTGTATTCTACCGAAGAAACTGCGACTACCCGCTTTCACGTCAACACTTCGCCCCAAAATGGTAGTTATAAAACTGAGCGGAACATTGATATGTTACAATCAAATGGAGAGGAAGAAACTGAAAAGGAACACCTGAAATGGTATCAATACATGTTTCCTGGTCATTGGCTTAATGGCATAGACAATATGACAGAGGGACTTGTTATGACAACGGTTATAACTTTGATGGTTTTAACTGCTGCATTGTTGTCCACCTTTCATAATCCTGTCAAATAGTGTATTGTAAATGCATGCAAAGAAACCTGTCATATTTTCAAAATGTTACAAACAAACTTTAATACGAGATTTTGACAACAAACTAAATGAGCGTGAAACATTGGTTGAAATTTTTCAGCATGTATTGTTATTTCATAAATGTTCCTCGTTACTTTTAAATGCATATATACGTTTACTGTGAAATATCTATTTCTTTTTTCATACTTTAAAGATCCCATATACCATGTAAAACCTAGTATGTGTTATCTCATACATTGTAAGAAAAGTGTTGAGCTATTCAATTGAACAGTAATATTGTCTCAGCTTTGTAAACACGTTTACATCTTAAAGATGTTTAGCGATTAAATATTCAATGTAAGTAAATAGACGTGTTTTGAAACAATGTTTAGAATCAGGTGCGTGTGTTCTGCATGTAAATCATGTTTTCAGAGTGAGGGCAAAATCTTTAGCTAGAAAATGCTTTAATTTCTTCCACCGTTTTTAGAGTGTATATATATATATATGTATAGCGCAAATCGGTATATTAAATATATATATATATATATTATATAATTTGACTAAGAAAGAGCGTCAAGCTCTCTATAATTTAAAGGATTCCACTAATGTTTGTATATCGACACAAGATAAAGGAGGTAAATCTGTTGCTTTAGATAGCACTGAATATGATGATAAACTTTTAACGCATCTTTCCAACCCTTTGCAGTAATCCCAACTTGAAGAGGATCCCACACAGAATACCCTAATTGTAGTTGCAAATTGGGCTTCCAAATGGTTAAGCAGGGGACAAATGGACGACAAGATAGCGGATTGGGTAGTCAACAAGAACGCCAAACCGGGAAAGCGTTTGGGTTGGTTAAGACCCATCAGAAAGGTAACCCTATTAGACTCATAACCTCAAGTTGTAACACTGCTATTGAAAACCTGTCTGCTTTTACCGATATTTTTCTTAGGCCGCTTGCCCAAAAGACCTCTTCGTATGTTAAAGATACGACGGATTTTCTTAATAAACTTCAAGATTTTAGTAATTCTCCCTACTTAGGGCCCCCTACCTTATTGGTCTCGTGGGATGTCACAGTCATGTTTCCTAATATTGACAACAAGTTAGGGATAAAAGCTGTGAAAGAAGCTTTGGCTAAGAGAGATTCTAATATACCTTGTAACGAATGCATTTTAGAAGCTGTTGAAATATGTTTAAAGTTTAATAACTCATGTTTGAAAGGTAACAATTTTTTTGCAAATTCATGGCACTGCCATGGGACCTAAGAATGCCTGTAGCTATGCAGACATTGCTATGAGTTATATTGACAAGGTTGCTACCTCTGATGGTACCCTTCAAACCCCAAACTTGGTGGCGTTTCAGAGGCGATATCTTTGAAGTATGGCCTCATGGTATCGATGCTCTTTATGTATTCACAGATTTTTCTATTTATCCAAACATTCAATTTGTTCTTAGATTTTCTGATTGTAAGCTAGAATTTTTAGATGTCTTAGTTCATTTGAATAATGGAGTAATTTCTACAGACACGTTTTCGAAACCCACCGATGGTCACTTATATCTATTACCGCCCAGTTCGGGTCCTAAACATAATTTGTCAAGCATACCATATAGTATAGCACTCAGGATTAAACGAATTTATTCGTCCCCTGAATTTTTGACCAGTAGACTTAATGAATACAAAGCATGCTTAGTAGCTAGAGGTTATGATCCTCAGCTTTTCTAAGAGCAATTTGATAGGGCAAGCAAGCAACAAAGATCTGCATTGCTCAAGCCTCAGAAAAAGAATACTTCTAGCCGCAAATTCCCACTTGTTTTAAATTTCAGTCCAGCATTAGCAAATATTAATGCCATCATTCGTAAAAACATTCACATCCTACATAGCTCTCCCCATATGAAAGAGGTCTTCCCTAAGAATTCTATTTTCACAGTCTATAGAAAACGTAAATCTCTTGAAGAGATGCTAATGAGATAGAAACTACCCAATCAAAACACTGCAAGGAATACTGCTGAAGTGGGTTGTTACAAATGTGATCGCACAAGATGTAATTTGCAATATGTTGGATCTACAACTACAGAATTTAAAATCAGGTTCAGAAATCATAAATCCGACCTTCTTAACAACCGAGGCAGATGGGAACTGGCAGTAGATTTTAATTCTGCTCCCCACCATATTTCTCAGATTATTGTTATTGTTGTTGTTGTCGTTGTCGTTGTCGTTGCCGTTGCCGTTGCCGTTATCGTTATCGTTATCATTATCATTATCATTATTATTGTTGTTGTTGTTGTTGTTGTTGTTCTTCTTCTTCTTCTTCTTCTTCTTCTTCTTCTTCTTCTTCTTCTTCTTCTTCTTCTTCTTCTTCTACACCTACCCTCACCCCCCCCCCATCCCACCTAAGAAGGCTATGTGGTAAACTTTACATTCACGACATTGGTAGTTGTGTGGGTTCATATATAAGTTGTGATCGGAAACGAAGATTTGTATTCAATGAGAAGAATCAAACTGTAACCTGGGTATTATCAGTCGGCCCTTCGACTGTTCGAATTCTAGGATTACCACAAGAGTCCCTTCTATACTCTTTTTAGTTCATCTTGTAAACATCTTTCTTTGTCGATTCATAAAGAAAGAACCTCACACCATTTTGCAGGTATAAAATCACGCAAAGATTGAACTGAAGAAGACATCTTCTCTTTGTATGAGTGGTACAAAAATGGATGGCTCAGAGTGCAGCCATATTAATTAACTAGTGCAATGTTGAATCTCACCGACGCTGGGAAAAAGTGAAACATAAGGGACAATGGACCACACCGAGGGCTAGAAACATGCATGTGCTATCAAAGGTAATCTTTTTATGAACATACAACTGAAAAAGTGACCAAAGTCAGCTCGGCAATGGGTGTTATTGGGAGTATGTGAAAGTGGTATGAGGGACAATGGGGGTATATTCAAAAGTGGGGGAATATTTCGCCTGGATCCCTAGGTGGCTCTACACAAGGGCTCAAATGATTTTCTGATGTCGGGGAGTTGTAGTATTTATTTATTTATTTCTTATACGTTGCACTGGAGATTATGACCATATGCTCACGACTGGATGGTATGGCTTATGCTTGGACGCACAGTCTGAAGCTGCTTTGAGTCAGAGCATTAACCGCTGCAATACCCCCCTCCCGAGTCCGAGCAAAACTCGAAATGACAGAAGACGTATATCACCAGTAGGTGTTTTTGATTCGTGCAATATAACACTTTGTTTAAAAAAATATTCAGTAACGAAGCCAAGGTGTGAAATTACAAAAGTTTCTTAATCGATTGAACCCAGGTGGAACACGTTGTACAATTATACTATTTAGAAAACGCCCACGTCCCCGCCCCCTCTCAACCATTTTTCCGTCAATTTGAAAGCTAAGCCAGTGAAAGGATGGGGGGCGAAGTCCGGCAACTTGTTGCTGGAAGCTGCAAACTTTGTTATAAAGATACGATCACGTACAAAAGTTTTGGTTCATTTGTAAGTTGAAGGTCATGCCCGCACAAATTCATACAAATAGCTGTATAACGTAGTATCAAGCAGGGTGTGTGACCTAAACTTCAAGGAGCGTAACGCTTTTAAAGGGCACATGCACAGATGCTTCAAAATAATGAGACCGATTAAATTTAATAATGAAGATTTTCCTAAAGTTATCCTCTCCATTACCTCAACCTTTTAGTTGCCCATAAAATGGTGACGGTGAACGTTGGATGACTTTACTATGTATGCCTCGTGTATTATCTAAATCATCTAGGGCTAGTTTGGGGGAGAATTCCTTTCGGGAAGGCATTCGCAGATTGATTTGAATTGGTCTTATACGTGTTTTAAAATAATCTGGTGGTGACTGGATATTTCCTTTAAGTCGGTGTTACCGAAAGGTCAGAGAATAGCTAGCCTGATGACAGCACGTCTCCTCCAAGTGGAGACTGGTTGCAATTTACAACCTTTACAAAGCCTAACTTTAATAATGGGTATTGCGAACAAGTTTACCTGGTAATATTATTTTATAGTGATTGTATTTACTGAACTTTTCAGAGGAAAATCCCCTAACATAACTTTTGACAACAGGCCCTCTGCTGAATTTTCTCATTGAGGCTGGTTCATTCTCTATAACTTATCAATGCTCTAAATTTTCTGAAACATATACGGACCATACATGGATGTCTGTATGCTATATATAGTTGGCTTATATTTTACTGTGACGATAGTCTGAGGTATGTCTCGGCCTTCAAGGGTTTTCAGCCATTGCAAGGGAAAGGTGATGTGGGAATATGGGGAAGGGAAAGTTCCGGGAGGCTTGGATTGCTCCTCTGAATCTTGTGGTTACACTACAGCCTTCTTGCAAGATTTAGATGTGGTATTGGGATAAGTAAATATCAGGAGTTACGACAGACTTAATTAAAACTTGACACTTTACACGAGTGTGTATAGTTCCCGGCCATTCATCCACTCGGTTTGCTAGTCAAATCGAAAGGAAAATTTTGTTTAAAAACTTCTAACGGTGTACTTCCTATAATTGGTACTGACTTCTTAGCTTACACTGTGCTATATGCGGATACTTTAAACAGATGGCGAAAAGGTACGATCAGTGCTACTAATATCCCTACACAGCGTGGCTAGGTTTCACTCCCGACGTATCCCGCGGGGCGGACTCTGTTTGCTCAGCTCATCAGCTTCCATGACTGAACAAGGAATGCGCCGTATAGTCGGCTACGTAGGCAACTCCCGAAGGAACCTTTTCAATGATGGTGTCCTTCTAGCTAGAGCGTCGATTTTGGGGAACGCAGTTTATGTTTGGAGGGAACCTTGAATTTAGGTCCATCGTTAGTGTGTCTAAGTTATCGAAATCATAGCTGTTATGTTAGACACTTTAAACATGTATGTTCTTTGATGGGAGGAACTAGGGTATTTTAAAGAATGCCGCCGACCTGCCAGAATTGCCTGTCCATGCATGATGTACCCCTTTGACCTGAATTCTTCCTTTCCAAAAACATATTAATGTAAAATGCGAAAACTTTGAATTTGAAGCTGTATCGGTGTCTAATCAAACGTGATTTGGCTGAAAGTTATGAAGGCATACCCAGTCATTGTGTTCAAGTTTAACACGGTAGAAGTGACCGACTGCATGGCCAAGTGGTTAGAGCATCCGACTTGCAGCTGGAAGGTCTAGGGTTCGAATCCTGGCCGGGTC
>WURT03059889.1:0-32683 GCA_009936505.3 Holothuria glaberrima | reverse complement strand
AACCAAATTGTTCCATACATGGAAATGGAACAAGGTTAACATGCAATGATGTGCCATCTTACCTGTTTTTTTTTTTTTTTTTGTGAGGGGGGGGGGGGGGAATTGGAGTTTATTTTTTCATGACTGCATGCATTGAGCTCTGATGGTTTGACTTCTGAATACCATAACTCAAGGCATGCCTTCATGTTCCTTTGATGGGTGATATGTAACTTTTGCAGTTTGGAGTTAATTTTTTGAATCACTTAAAGGTCTTTAAAATTATTTTCAGCTGTCTTCCATAATTCAGATGCCTCATGTATACATGATGATATAGCAGCTAAAATACTTCATTTTTCATTCCTGTGATCTGTAAAGTTTGGAGGCTGTAAAATATCAGCAACAGTAAATTATACATGATACCTCAATAGTGCTTGCTCAATTATGTGAATGTGCTGTAGATATTCAAAGAAGGCATTGCAGATATGTTGAGATGATAATTACTGAATAGAGGTTCATATTCTCCAGACAAGTGCCCCTTCCTGCAGGGAATTATATGATGATACTACCTACAGTCAAACAATCAAACAAACATAAAAGTTTGTAATACTCACAAGGTCCATTTATCCCAGTGAGATCCCTGGGCCTTCAGGAAAAGGGGCCAGAAATTAAAACATCTTGTAGGTTTCATCTACATATGATCAAGTGGGACACAAATTACCATCCTTAGTGTATTAATCTTTGTTTGTGTATTTTATCCCTTATGATAGTTTGGTAAATGATGGTGTGATATCTGATGCCTATTGTCTCTTATGTCACCTCAGTACTATGGTATCATGAAATTGGAATGAAATTGAAAGTTGAAACCTCTGAGACATTTTTTAGTGATTTCCCTGGCAGATACTGTAATTATGGTCAATGTGATGATTGTATATTTGTAATTATTGTCAATGTGATGATTGTGTACTTCCCCAAAGTTGATGGTAATGTGGAACAGTTGACTCTGATATTACATGCTGCTGGCAATGAAGTATTAAAGGCTACTGTTAACAAGTGTACTGTGAGGTAAAGAAAGTGCCATCTAGAAGTAAAATATTACCTGGTATCTTCTATGGTCATTCAGTGTAATAGTATTAGATGAGGTATTTAGGACTAACAGATTCACAAACCCCGATAAGTTTGTGGAATGTAGGGCAGCTCAAGAATTCCACATCATTACTACACTAGTAACTACTGTGTAGTAGGATTGGGTGACTTACACGACTCTTCTTCAGAGTCAGGACTCATTGTCAGTAGTCCAGTTGCAACTCTTCTGTCCTTGGAAATGTGTCTCCAAGGGAAATTTTTAAAACGTTCAAGGCTCTGCATAAAATCATATTTTGGACTTTTCGTTTGTGACGTTGGGCAGGATTGAATGAAGTAATTTTAAATACATTGGGTTTGTTTGATTGTTTCTGAACCTTAGAGGTCTAGAAACCAATAGTGAAGGCCAACTGGCATATTAATACTCATTAGAAGGCAGATAGTAATTGACTGTCTATAGCAGCTGAGATGTTTTCTTCCATATCAGTTATGGTGTCACTGCAGGAGCTGCTACTCCATTAAGAGTTGCAATTTATAGGGCCGCAGGCACCCCCAGCTCTAAAAATAGTGGAGTTGCTCAAGCTTACTGTTGTATGCATATATGGATACCCACAAGCTGTAATTGGCCAGTAGAACCTCTGGAATATGAGAGGGTAGAGGGCTGTATGCAGTCACCATTTAAAGTGATTTCTTTTAAAGTAATTACGAAAATTGACTTCCTCTTGGTACATCTTTGACACCTTCATACTTTTTTATATTTTTTGTGTGGTGAGATAAGTGTATCCTTACGATTGGTCATCCTGGACACCAAGTATACTTTGCCTGGATATATTACCAAGTACTATGCAGTAACTGTAAAAGGAAAAAACCATTGCAAAGCAAAGTGTTATGAGTTTAAGATTTCAAAACATCCAAATTTTCACCCAAAACTGAAGCAGTTCAAATTTTTAGCCTCAGATGGTGCTTCAGTCCACCGTGTAACTGACTCCATCGGCTGGGCAACCTAATCTTTCGCTCCTACTTAACCTCCCCTATAACTACTATTGGACAGTCCGTCTACCCCAAAATTTTAGTGCCAAGCCTTATGCCAATTGGGAAGAAAGCTGGAGCATATACCCGGAGAAAAACCCATGTGCATCAAGAGGGATTTGAACCCATGCACATGTGAAACACATTGCTTCACTACAGCTGGAATAGACCACTCTGCACCCGGCCTCAACGACCCTCATTGTCACAAAGGTGTTGTCCATTTTGTACTATCAATGGGGATTGGTCACCACAAGTTTATGATTGAATGGCACACAACTCATGTCTGATGTAAAGAAAAGTAGATAACTCCATGTTTGCAGTTTATTCATTTATTATTCTGTTCTATACAGGGCTGTGTAAAGTTGAAAATTTATGGAAATATTTCAAGGCCCTTTGGAAATAGGGAGCAAGTACTCACTACTGCAGCAAAGTTTTATGTACACCAATAGATTGTCTTTTAAAAAATGACTAGTTTTACAAAGTTATAAATGGAACATTCTCAAAGGAAATCTTACATGACAGTGTTTAGCATTTCATTTGCTGTATATATATGTATTCAAAAAGATTTTTGTGCATGTTTTTTGGTGGAAACCAAAATCTCATGTGAGTTTCAACTCTAAGGAAAGCAGAGTTGCCGCTTGAATCCTAGCCAAGGGTTGCAGCTGAGAATAAGAGGTATAAACCTATCCATACATGCTAATAAGAAGATGCAAGGTATTCAGATCATAACATTTGATATCAGCCTACAGTAAGTTGTAATGTAACAAACCCATTCTCCAGAACAAAGTCTTATTAACTGACTTTGGAATTTCATTTTCTGATCGTGTGGCCTAAAATGTCTTATTTCTTGATTTTGCTTTATCCTAATCTATTTTGTTTTATTTATTCATTTGTTTTCTCTTTGTAGATAATGGTGAAGGCAGTAGTAAGTGTCCTACCCCTGGTTGTAATGGAACAGGCCATGTTACAGGTCTGTACAGTCATCACAGAAGGTACGTATCTATATAAGTGCCATGTAAATATTAGATTGTTTATATTATGAAGGTACGTTTCTTTGATGTCCTAACCTCTATTTTAGACCCTGTAAACAGACTATATTACTGACAGACCCTTGAACACTTAAAGCATTTCCTAATTCACACCTGGAACTGTATATAAATATTTAAATAAGGTGTTATAACTTGATGAAAGGGTATGCAAAATCTTAATGTCAATTACATTATATTCATTGGAGAGGAAAATGGTGCATGCATCAGACAATTAATGTGTAACATGCAATAGATGCATACATAAATGCATGTCGGGATGTCTGTGGTGGCTTGGTAGGTTAACTTGAGTTTAAAGGGAATAGGTAGTTACTTAAACATTATTTTTAAATAGTTTGCTACATCTTACAAGTCTCTTGCTTCCATCACAAACATGTAGTGATTTAAAACATAAGTATTGAATTTACATCTAATAAGTCAAGGAAATATATTCTCTCCCCCCCCCCCTTTTTGGAAGCTATCTGGCCCCCCTCCCCTTTCAGTTCCTTGTGTGGCTACAGGCCAAATACCCTGTGCCTAGAAAAGGAAGAAGTAAATTTATGTGCTGCAATAAATGAATTGGTCAAATGCTAGAAATTTTTATTCTATTCTTTTATGATTAACAGCTTCTGTAACAAAATTAATGAATAATCTGTACCACTATTTTGAAAATGGTTTAATTTAAAGTTTCAGACTCATCCTTACAGAATTGTTGTGAGGGAATATTGTCACATAATCTTGGCAGAGGTGAAATTTGTGTTTGGAACTCTTTGGTCTATGTCGCTCCTCCCTTACCTCCTATTTATGTGTATTTCCCTAATTGCCTGCAATTCCAAGGCAAAGAACTTCCTACCAACAGAGGGCACCCCTGACCTGTCCTGTGAATCTCACATGTTACATGTGCCATTCTCTCTTTGCCTTCTTGACAAATTATGGTGTGGTTCCTTTCAAAATATTTCTAACCTTTTAATCTCTATGATTTTACCAACCCATAATTGTGGGACTTTTGTCCCATCAGCAAAACAATGTGTCAGGTAGAAAAGTTGTGATGAACTATTTCTGCACAGGTTTACATTCTAAAGTAATCACTTAGTGCAAGATTTCCAAGGATTTATCATCACACTTTCAGAATTTTAACCCAGTTGCAATATGCAATACATCACATTCCCATTCATAATTACTAAAATTGAGCTAACTTTTGGCAAATACAACATTTACAAAATCCCAGTATTTTTCAACATCCTCCTTTTCCTTGACCTCCACTTCACCTCTTCAGGGCCAACAGTTTTGTTGCATAGGAAAAGAGATCAGGAAACTGCTTAAGATTTAAGAGCACTGATAAATTCCCAGAAGCTTTATCAGAAAAGGCGAGAATAAACTCAATTTGAACTATGGCCATTGTTGAGTTTGAAATAAATGTGAAAACTGTTGTACTAATTTTTGGCCTTTTCTTATATTTCAGCTTGTCAGGCTGTCCACACAAAGACAAGATACCACACCAATGTAAGGCTATCATTTATGTCTAATATCTTGCTCCTATGTTGTTTAAACAGTTAAAGTGTTAAAGGAAGAAGGCATTCACTCTGGTTAATTTTCAAAAGTCTGCTAAATCTTACATTACTCCTTTTATTTTGCTCACAAGTATTTTTCATTACATTTCTGTATAAAATCATTGAATACAGAATATAGACCAAGGAGTTATTCTGCATGAATTGAACAAAAAAGTAACAGAAATATTGTCACATGATTGAAATGAGCCATAAGATAGACGGAATACAGTAATTCAAATTGGGTGGGGGGAGGGGGGACTGCATTTCCCCTCTAAAAAGGGAGTCTTCTTGCTACTGTAATCACATTATTTGAAGGTGCCATATCCATTCCATCCTGGTGATAGCAGAATACAGCAAACATGAAAACTTTCTTAATGGCAATTTTAATCATGTTAAAGAGGGGGTGTTCCTCACAACTCATGTAAATAGTTAAAAAAGCATGGCAAACTAAGCAGGAATAATATTTGAAATCAACATGATAGTGGGGTATTTCTGTGGTATTTTAACTGAGGTTAGCCAGTCATCAATTCCCAGAATCAAGTCCCCATTCTTTAGAGGTAATAGGTATTGAATATTCATGACTGTAGTGTAATTAATAGTTGCATAAAGATGTCATTGATTGTGGATCATGGTCATGTAAAGAAACACTTTGTTGGAAAGTCACAGTGTAACAAGATGAATCAGTTTATCGTCATCCCAAACTAAACCAAGCTTGTTTTCTGTACATACTAAACATTTTTGCAGAAAAAAACTTGGACAAACGTGTGATTTTTTAGAATCGTCAGACTTGTTTTGTTACACATAATTAGATCTTAATTTTTATCTTTGTAATTTCTTGCATGTAGCTAAGTATTCAGATCAGTCTTGTGTTATGTGTTTACTGCTGCAAGTGTATTTGCAAGTAATATGCAGGGCAACTTGCACCTGGCCAGTTCCAACACAAAATTTTGTTTCATAGCAGTAATGTGTCAGATTGGTATGCCAATTTCATTTTCCACTACTAGTATGGAGTAAGTATATTTGAGAAAAAATTGTTATCACTTAGTGAGTTTGTCACTTTGAAATGTTTCTACTTCATCAATTTGATGTTTCTTCTTTCCACAGTACTACAATTACATGAACATGTGTTAAAGTAAGGTTTTTTGCCTGTTTGAGTGTATAGTCCTACATACCCACAAAAATCACACTGCTGTGCATCCATAACACTCTTTTTATTTAGTGGTAAACATGTGGTCTCTGCTTGAATCTATGTTCATCCTTTTCTTTCTATTTCTTTACCATACCCAACCTCTCTACTCATACAGTACCTCTGATAGCTTACTAGATTTCTGCATCTTCCTTTAATTGTAGTGATGAGAGCTGGAGTTGTAAGGTGGTAGGATATGTAAGCAGTTTGTAATGTCTAGTCTGATACATTTATCTGTGTGTACACATCCTGTACACCAAGTTTGAAGTAGGTCATTCATACTCACACTTTGACACTCATATTGGCACTAAGTTTGTGAGAATGATTTGTACTTTTACCCTTCAGAAGTTACAACTTTGGAGCAAAATGTTGTACTCCAATGAATGAAAAGATGTACTGGTTTGCACTTAAGTCACAGCCATATGCTTTTAGAAATTGAATGACTCGCCCCACTTACCTGGACATGGTCAGTGAAAGGTGGGTCATTGACTGTGACAAAGAAACTCACGTGTACATGACTGCACTAATATTGTCAGTCACTGAAGCAACTAAGGAGTGAGTCACTTCATTTTGTATGTCAGTCACTTATAATTGCTTACTCTGGGTGAGTCATTGTTTGTCAGCTGTTATACCCGATAGTCTATGAAAATTGTCAGACATTTCAGGCACTTACATGTCAGTCGAAGATACAAACTGTACAATACTTCTTGACTTGGGGATGTGGCTCTTTACGTAAAGTGCCAGTCACAGAAGTGACGGTAAGGTGTTCCAGTTAACAAAATTAAAATGTGTAATGACTGGCTGCAGGATACTGATGCAAGTCATTCAGTTGTATTCATGACATGGTGATTACACTGCAAGTGTTCTGAACAACATCTGCTCTTGCTTTTATGTGATTAGGCAAGCACTGTCCCAAATTCATCAGCCCCCTGTTATCTTTAGAAATGGGTCCTAATCAGAACTCAAGTTTGGGTGGCTTGAAAATACAGTGGAGTTGCCAGATATTTCTTCCAAAATTACATTTTATTTATCTGTAGTTATATTTTGCATTAGTACTGTATTCTGATACCACGTCCCATCGGTCAAGGAAAACCTGGAAAGTCATGGAATTTTACATTTGCATTTTCCAGGCCTTGAAAGCTATGGAAATGAGTCAATTGGCTGTAAAATGCATCTAAAGTTATGGAATTTAAAATGATACATAACATGTATGATCCAATTAAGATAGTTGCAACTTTGTCTTCATAAAAATCAGTAAGTAAATGATATTTCTGGAGAAGTCTTGGATTGGTTGTTAAGTTCATGGAATAATAAATGGCAGAAAGTATATTAAAGAACCCTGTGTTTAAGGTTAGGTTAGTTTTAGTTTGCCTTCAGCATAACCTCTAAAATTTGGGTCATGGCAGAAAGATGTTTGAGAATACTACCCATAATTGATTGGGTTTTAAAGGGACACTGCAGTATTACTGGAGGAGAGAGGTGTCTGTAAAGTGTGCCACATTTATAACAGAAATTGTGTTAACAAACTTCTGCTCCTTTGGTTCAAAGTGTTACAGCCCTGCTTGATCATGTGACTTATTTGCATAGGTGTTTGAATTGGGAGGGGGCAACTCTCAATTTGGGGAAAACCAGATTCTCTGGCAAACTTTGGAAAAACTTGAGCAATTTTACATGTTCAGGTTTTTCTTGGGCAAAAAGAGCTCAGCCTTCCCCAATCCCCCCCCCCAAAAAAAATAACCTTTATGCCTATGATTGTTTCAGTGTCTGCAGCATTAAGATGAAAAGAGCATAATTGTGAGATTTGATGTTTTGTTTGGGATTTCAGTAGTTGGATGATTCTTGTATGCTGTTAATGAGACCTGTCATAATAGTTTATAGGGTTGTTGCGATATGAAATTTTCATTATCGATATCACGAAAAATTTTCCGTCAATATCCAAACGATATCGCATGATCCTGTTTGTGTTCACTAAGGCACCATATGTCAAAAATCACAGTTCATAGTACTGGCCCTCTCAGTGGGGCATCCCCAATGCAGGTGAAATTTGTGACAAAGACTGCCTTAAGTTTGTGAGAATGTAGTGTGCATGGATTTTCACGATATCATTTGGGCAATTTCATAAACGATATCAGGATCAAAATTACATATCGATATTTTTGGCCGATATCATCATATTGTAACAACCCTAATAGGTTAACAGCCCAATGTATAATAAGCAAAAATGTAATACTGGAATAGACCTTTTGCCTTATGAATGTGCAGTGCATCATGGTCTTGTAAGTAAACCGTGGTGAATATGACTGTGGTAACGTGTGTGTGTGTTATTAGTTGCTGACATGCCTTCATCCTCTAACACCTAGGTCCTCAAGTGGCACCCAGTGACATGTATTGAATGGCCCGTAAAAGATAAGAAAAAAATTTAAGAAGAACACAAAGTTTTGAACAGATTCCTGGGTACTATGGTAAATTTTAAACAAAAACTCAAATAAAAGGGGACTGCTGCCTGAAACATATGAGAACCCCTGCACTAAAGCAAGAAATTCTCATTGATAAAAATATAGAAATATGGAAGCCTCTGCTGCTTAATTTAGAAACACTGGATTTTAAGAGGAATATACTGCAGCACATAAAAAGCAATGTTGTTTTGCCTTTATGTTGACTAGTGAACCCAACTATCCCATTGACCATAAGTGTATGGGATGGTAGTACACTGCAGTATACCGTCAAAGTCGTGCTTCAAGCTCCCTGGTTTGTCCCGAAAACAAATCACATGAAGTAAGGAAATTCTTGTGTAGTATAAGACCTCAAAGACTTTTTGACGAGATCAGTCAGCTCTGAATGTGTGTACATGGATTCATCATGCAGCAATGATAACAGGTTTGACAAGTTTACAAATTAGTGAGTACCCTCATTAGAGGGAAATATTGCATTTGTAATGGTACAATCTTTTTGTACTTTTAAAAGAATGATTTATAGCTATAGAGTGGCAACTATGTAGAACTATTAAATATGGTAACTTTATTTACAAGTAATGTGGCTCTCACAGAAAGAAATCATCTGCTTTGTAGCTTATTAATGATTTGTTCACTCAAATTTTCAATTGATACAACATTGATAACTCTTGTAATGTGTAATATTGAGAAGGGGAGCCATTGTCAAAGTTTATTGATAAGACTCAACAGCCTTATAATGTTAAAAGCTTTTTTTTTGCATGTACCACTTTGGTCAAATTTAAACACAATATTTCCATTAGAGTACAGTGTTTGATACCAGTGTATTGTAGATATTGGTTGTATGATGCAAATAAGGTTGCTCATTTCAGTGTCAGGCATGCTGCTATGCCTGTAAATGTTTCATTTGTCAGACATAGCTAGTAAACAAAGGAAAGTCACTCCTCTCTAATTGGGTTAATATTC
Organism: Holothuria glaberrima; assembly: GCA_009936505.3. Taxonomy (NCBI): domain Eukaryota; kingdom Metazoa; phylum Echinodermata; class Holothuroidea; order Aspidochirotida; family Holothuriidae; genus Holothuria; species Holothuria glaberrima. The sequence continues at coordinate 23,418 of WURT03059889.1, read as the reverse complement.
ATGCTTTTCTTACAGTAAATATAGTGTGCTTGTGGTACAGACCAAGCTACACTCAATACTGATATCACAGTGTAGGCCATGGGCCAACAGGAGGCTATTTCATTGGCAGTATTTTGCATCAGCAATAAGGCAAGAATTTTGGAATGGCCAGCATTTACATTTTGGTAGTATCCATACTTCACATTTGTTTCTGTTTGCATAGCAGATTTGCTCATTCTGTGGTCATATTTACAACTTAAGTACACATGATCAGCACACCTCATGAATACAGTCTACTGCACTCATGTTGTCAACCAAGACCACAATGCACCACACATTTATGTAATCAGGTGGAATGTCTACTGTGCGGTTGAGAACATTATATTTCTGGCTTTAGTTGAACAGTTATAAGTTGTGTTTGTGCTCTCTTTACCTTCTCTTCTTGGTGTAAGGTTGTTTTCAAGGGATATACTTTTTGCTGCTCTTTGTATACCTGATTCTCAGATGCTTACTTATGGTTCAGTCAATTGTGGCTTTGAGCAAACTATTATGGCCTTTCATGTCTTCAAGTAAAATTAGTATGTAAGAAGTAAAGAATCCCAAGCATTTTACCCTCGAAAAAGTTATAATTTTGTCAGTGAAATGAAAATTTAAGTATGCATGAAGATCACCACACATCATGACTACAGTCTACTTCACTCATGTTGACTACCAAAAGCAGAAGGTATCACACATTTATGTCATCAGGTAAAATTATGTCTATTCTGCTGTTGAGAACTTCGTATTTCAGGCTTTGGTTGAATGGTTCTCATATTGCATTTTTGCTCTCTTGCTTTCTCTTCTTGGTGTGAAGTTGTTTTCAAGGGATATACTTGTTGCTGCATTTTGTATTATCCTGAACCTTAATACTTTTGATTCCATTGGTTGTGACTATGAGCAAACTATAAATGGTATGTCTATTCTTCAAATGTAATGAGTTTGTAAGAAGCAGAGAATCCCAAGCACTTTACCCTTGTAAAAGTTATAATTTTGTCAATAAAATGAAAATGTAGGCAAGGATATGTTAGGTTTGTCCTTTGCTTGGTCAGAAGGTCAAAATTATTTGATACATATATTCATCTCAAGTTTGTCGCAGAATCCTTTTGTGGAAAGATATTGTAAAGTGAATGCATCTCTGTGGCATATTCTCAGTTGGTTACATTGACATTGATAAGTTGTCATAGACACAATTTTTGGTGCATAAAATTTTACCTTTTGTATGTAGTTGATTGTGAAGTAACACTCTGATTGGCTCACTGCATTCACATGAAACCCTCATGGAATTTATTTTAACAGCAGTGGCGAGGACGAAGTGTAATTAACCCAGTTCATGCTCCGAGGTTGAGTGCAACAGAGTCTTTCTGCAATTTGAATAACAGGTGTGGGATTTGTATCGATACGTAATTGAAGGTGATGAGTTAAAACAGGTTTGAGGACCTCAGTGCACACACACACTCCAAGCATTTACGTACTATGCCAAAAGATTTTGTAGTATGGACAAAGAAATCAGTAAACAATATCCAAACCAAGATAACCATAACTCTGCAGAGTCAGTAAAAGAATTTTACTTCCTTTATCATAAGAGCTTCCTGCTCTTCCATGAAATATTTAACTCCCCTCATTGCGTGTCTGGTGGATGTTTTATGGCACAGATTGGAGGTTAAGTTCAAATTCCAAGAATTTGCTTGTGAAGGTACAGAGATGAAAAAAGAGGGATGATACTCTTGGAGATGGACCTTGTCAAGGCAGGATAAGCAAGGCTTCTATCTAGACATGCAGTGTTGAAGAGCACGGAAGTGTGTCTTCAGTTATGTTTCTTCTCTTAGGAGAAAGAGTTACCACCAGAAAAGTTGAGAAAGAAGAGTATTTGTAAGTGTCCATACCATTGTAGGAAACTTGCACATGATGTTAAGATTTGAACTGTACATAGTTTGTAATAGTTTAGTGTTGCTTGCAGTCTTGGGCTCAAAGACATGATAGAAAACATTTCGAGTTTGCATATTGTTATTGGCACGGCAAGTCTGAAGATCTGACGATTGAAATGGCCTGAAAACAGTGACTTATGTTCCCATGTTTAATAGGCCTCAACCTTAAAGCAAGAACTTATTATGTAAGGTTATAAACATTTATAACCTGTCATATATGCCATTACCTACTCCAAAGATGCTAACCCATTCAGTTATGTACATGTGAAAGGTGGTGGTAATGAGCTTTACTAAATTTGCACTATGTGACAGATGTCACATTTTGATGTTGAAGTGAGCTAGTAATTTGAGTACTCATGAGTATTTGAAAGTCATCAGAAAGTCATTTTTAGAAAGTATTATTATAGTCTCACCCATGTAGTTACCCCTTTCTCAAGGACAGAGAGAGATATAAGAAGTGAAGAAAGTCTTCTATGTCAATTAGTTTCATACAGAAGCTTGAGAAAGGAGATGCAGTTTTGCAAGTGACTTCTTTTTTATGCGGCAATTATTTATGAGCTTTAAGTGCACCAAGTACTGTAGTGTTGTTATTTCTTGTCAGAGATGTGGCAAGTGACACCTTAATTCCATGGTTGCCATGGCAACTAGATGATAAGAATACTCATGCCTGCTTATATCAGTTAGTGATGCTGCAAGACCTGTTCTCAAATATTTTTTTTCCCCGGTGAAATGTGGTAGTTCTCAGTCATTCCTTTTGGTACAGAGATTTGCATTGGTGTTTTGCCTGGGTACAGAATGATGGTTCAAATTTACTTAAGGAGTTTTGTCAAAATCCATGGAAATACAAATCTAACAAGGTTTGCAAAGGGGTAGACTTTTAGTTACACCCAAACTTGCTCACACAAGTAGAGACCATATCAATCATGTCCAACTTCAAGTAGAATCAAAAATTTAAAATTTGACAATGTATGGAGGATTTTACCTTACTTCATGTTGTAGAGGTTGGCAAAGGTATGCTGCATTTGTGATTAAGACAGTACAAAATTAAAAAGTGTGTTGGTTGGTTGTATTCCATGATGTATGATGTTTTGTATCATAGAAGGGTGTCAAAATATCGTAGGAAAGAAATACAATGTATGCCGTATCACCTTTGCTTGGCATTGATGTCTCTCTCTCTTAGCCCAGGGTTTATTGCATCTCTGTAGTAGTTTGACATGATTCAGTTAATGTGTTGTTCTCTTACATACATGCTATCAGAATCTCCTTGGGAGCCCCTCATTGTACATTGTTGACTACATAGGTTCTCTTAATCACTCCTGTGGTTATACATGACCAGTTTTTTTTTTCTGTACAGGTTGTCCCACATTGGTTGTCAGAATCACTCTCTTTGTCATACATGATTGACATCTTTGCAGGTTGTCTGAAAGATGTTTTCATAATAACTCTTGTAGTCATACATGATTGGTGTCATTGAAAATCCCCCTCCCCCCCTCCTTACTATATATAGGTTCTGTACTTCACTCTCTTGGTTATCTTGGTATAATCTCTACAGTTCTGTTCCTTATTGAGAAATATTCCACTCCATCCATTGATTTTCAGCATTGGTATTTGATCTAAAGCCTTTTAGTACTTACTAGTATTGATCAGTGATACAACCATGGGTATCAGCAAAGATGATATTCTCACCCCGCCAGTGTTTTGCAAATACTGCTTGTAGCCTACCCCATAGAATGATCCATACTACTTGTTTGTTGTGCCACTGCCCTTTGGCATGTAGACTGACCCTAGTTTGACAGCTCTCTGTAAATGTCTGCTTCATGTATGTACATTTACTGCATACAGGTCTTGCAGAAGCATTGGACAGAATCATTTGCTTTAATTACTGCATTAATCACACATCCAGTTGTCAATATGAATATTTTTAATAGCCAGCTTAAGATGTAATTTGCCTCCCTCTTCAACCAAACAAGTCATTTTTGCTGCAATAGACTTTGCAGAGTTGCCGCAGTCTGCATTTCCAACCACATAAATTTGATTTTTTATTATCACCCACATTAAACATCCAAAAACTAGATGTATGTAAAGTGAGTTTGCCAGCTGGGTATAATGCATCTTTCAGAGGTAATTGGGTGACGAGGATTTTGGTATCATTGTAGAGTAACTATTTAGTCATTTGTTATCACCTTGTATGCCTTTGAACCTCTTTTGTCCCTCACAGCTTACTGTCCTGGCTTCTTGCGTTGCATTCATTGCTCATGGTAAAGAATCACTTCAACATTTTGAGTCTCCTGTTAAAAGTTTCTTTAAAGTTTGTACTAACAGTGTTTACCATCATCTTTAGGCCTTTTTATCAGGGTTGGAAATTTGCAGAAAATGTCTGGTAAGGAGTGTATGTGCTGAAGTGCCTCACAACAAGTACCAGTTTTTTTGGGTTTGGTAAGCCTGACTAACTTTTTGGTAAGCACTTGCTGCTTAAAACATGACAACACATTACATACGTGAACTCTTCTGGTCTGAAACCAACCTTTCCTAGCTAACTCTGAAGCTGTGTTTATGTATTGTTAAATAAGAGCAAATTTGTAATTTCAGTCACTTAAACCAATTAAATGGCACAAAATACACTGAAAAAATTGAAAGGAAGACAGCATTGCCACCAATTTATTGTATTCATGATTGTGAACAGCAACTTCCAAAGCTTGCTGGTATAAGTTTTCTACTGCATGTGCCTCTGGTTAAAGGCCTGCGATGTACAATCTTTGTTCACACATAATCTAACGAGTTGTATAGGACTAAACTAAGCCTACACTTCACTGAAAGCACCACTTTGACATCTAGCATACCAAAATTAGTAACATGATTGAAGCTTAAAGGGGCTCATTGAGTGGATATCCATTATTTTGTGACCAGTTTGAAGGAAATCATTGTATGGCAATGTTTCTAATTTGCCTCATTACTCATGTACCACTTCCTATAGTTACCAAAAATGTGAGAAATTGTAGTTTTTGTGGACAGGGTTGCATATGATTAACCTAATGGTTAAAAGTGTCTGGTCATAAATTTGTAATAAGTGATTTTAATCATTAATTATACCCTATCATTGTCATTTCAGTTGTGTGTTAGATGTGAGTTAAACTCAACAGGTGTAACAAAAAATCACGAAATTCGTGAAACAACTCAATAAGCCCCTGTAAATTTGCCACTACAGTGCATATCATCTTGGTTTTACCTAGAAAATACCAGCATTAAACTATTGGTACTAAAAGGATTCGTGGGAAGTGACAAACCAATAGAGATTCTTCGAACTGGAAAATGTGCCATCTTTTGGAGTCTGTGAAGTTGGGTTTGCTCTGGGAGTTACAAATTGTTCCTAAAATCAAGTTTAGAAAGTTAAACTTACATAACGTACAAATTTGCATAAGAATAATATTGGGAGACTTTTTGTGGGAAAGCAAATCCTAAGTTCTACAAAGTGAGTGAGATATGGCCCACAAAATTAAAGTTTAGATAGACAAATTTTCTGTGTTGTAAAAACACACAGTTGTACCAAAGACTCCTCCAGCTCTTCAAGATTGAACTAGGTGCTTACTTGACACATTAGCCTTTTATTCTTATATCAGATGGTGATTTAATTTGCGATGGCTAATAAAACTTGGTATTTTGAATATACTACATTATTATACTTTGTACATGAAGCATGGCTTCTAGTACACACATTTAGTTCACTGGTTCTGATGTGCTTTATGTTGAGGGGTGGTATAAAATTGTTATCCACAAGCATTGAACATTCAGTAATACTCAACATGTGTGTCATTTCGGTTAATCTTTTTAGTATGCCACTTGTGTACGTACTATGGGTAAACATGGAAGTAGTATTAGTATGCCATGATTTACTTTTACTATGCCAGTGTACTAGTAATTGCCAAGCCTGTAATTAACTGAGCTGCCTAAACTTTCATTTTTCAAAACGGAAGTTCGACTTTTGTGAGATACATGTTTGTGAGACTAGCAATAAATAAGTAGTATTTAATGAGTATTTCAATGTATCAGGTATTCAGTATCTTGTCTCAGTTTACTGTCTATTGCTCAGTAGGTTCAGACGTGAATGTCAAACCTAGATAACCCTTAGAATTTCTATTAATCAAACAGCATTTGATCTCCAAATTCTCACTTCTGCTCTCAGCAGGTTGATAATTATTGCTGTGTATTGCATGTCTTTTGTGGGACAAATAATATTTTTTTATTAAAGTTCATTTCTTCTAAAAGCAAGTTCTGTTGACATAGATTTTGTAGAGTATGACCATACAAAAATAACTAAATGGTGTAGTACCAGCTTCAACATGAAGTAGACACAGAGGCACAAAGAGTTCATTGAGCCATTGTGATAAAGTCATGTCCCATTTAAATGGATGCTCTGAAAGAGTGTATTTTTTCAGACTAAGCTTAAGGGGAAATACAGCCTCTGTGATCATGTATATATTCTGTAGTAAGCTAAGATGTGTGTAGTTCTTAAAGTGTATAGAGTGTTTTGTTGAGGTATTAGTAAATATAAACCAGTAAAACACATACTGGCAAACCCATTGGTGGAAAACATAGGGAGGCTCCATGTGGATGATATATGATGGTATCTGATTGAAAATTATAGCAACTTTTTGAAAATTTGGCTTACTGTAATCAAAAATAGTCAAAAAACTTTGGGGAAATTTTATTAGCTACTGGAAAATCAGTATTTTTTTTCACCTCCAGGCATGCATACCTGTGTTATGCAGTATGTGATGTGAAATAATAGTATGTATACTTTGTGTGATGACAGTGAGAAAAGATTTGATGTTTGGCCTCATTGTTTTAAGTTAGGCTGGAAAGACGTTATACTGTTAGGCTGGGTGTTGAACTGTTGTTAAAGTCAGTGGAACATAACATGCTGCTAGAAACGGTGATTTCGTCTCAGTGAGACTGAAATCAAAGTCCCCCGACTGCATGGCCAAGTGGTTAGAGCATCCGACTTGCAGCCGGAAGGTCTAGTGTTCGAATCCTGGCCGGGTCATACCGAAGACTTTAAAAATGAAACCTACTGCCATTGTGTTTGGTGCTCAGCATAAGCAATGGAGTAGGGAAAACAAGCCAGTGAGCTACAACTGGAAAAAAGACTGTAGCCTGCTGGACTTAAACCAGTTGGTTAGAAACTGGGCCGTAAAACCTCATCTAACTACCTGACTAACTGAAATCAAAGTCACAAGTTAATGAATCTGAGCATAATAATTCAGCCCTTTAAGAATGGTTGTTTTAGATGTTAAGCATGGCTTATGAATTGCAACATCAGAGTTGAGGGCCGGGCAGGGTGACTTTCAAATCAACAGTTTAGTTACAGAAAATGTACTCTTGACTTAAAATGTTAATGTGAATATTTGTCATAAATTAAAACCCAGTTTAGTTGACATGGCTGGGTATCAAACCTCTTTCCCAGATTGGTGAACCTCAATGCTAAAGATGTTACTGCCTTTACTCAGTTGTCTGTCTATAGCAGCTGGATATTAACTGATTCTTACCTTTTGGCTTCGCATTCTGTTGGTAAAATTGATATTCCACAACATATTACATTTTCACACTATTATCTTGGTATTACAATGCATTGATAGAAGAAGCAGCTGAATGGTTCATCAACTACTGTGAACTTATGGTCAGATGATAGTAGAACTTCTAAATTATACTTTAACTAGTCAATACATATTTCCTGGAAATCCAACAGAAATTGGTCAACTATTTTGTATTAACCCACCTTTCCTTTGCCCCACCACCCTACACTGTCCCTTTAAACTGAAAATTCTGGCTTGGGATATACAAAACTATAAAGGTTTGGTCCCCATTACCAGTGCTTGGGGATGCAAGAAGGAATTGGTTTATTTTGCCCTTCAAACTTGTTGAGGTGAGAGGGAGGGGTATGAGTGTAGTGTGTGAGAAGAAGAAACTAGAATGAACTTTGTACATTTCCTCCCTTTAACCCTTACCTTACTCATCTCCAAGGCAAAGTACAGTATCATATCAAGATAAACTGAGATTGAAGGGAGTGACTGAGTCATTAAAAAAGTATTAATCTATACAAAACACCAACTTTTATTTGAAGCACCTACACACATGGAACCAATCATTTAACTGAAATGAAGATTTTACTAAGACAGAGACCAGACTGATTGTTAGCAGTATATTTACATAAGTTTTATTTGGAATCATAGTGAATGCTGCCAAGTGCCTGCCTCTACCATATGTTCATCTGTTCCATCATTCATTGTCTGGCATTTACCACACAATCAAGTGAATACAACTGAAGATTTCTATCGAGATTGCAGACCTTTTGATGAAAATAGAGTAAAGAAGTTGTGATATCACAGAAACAGAAAGCAAGAAAAAAGCCAGTGCAGACAAATAAACCTACGTTTGTTCCCCTCTTTTGTTCATTTTTTTTTCAAAAGACTTTAAAGATGTACAGTATATTGATTTTTTCATTTGTAAAATAAAATGACTTTCTTTGATAAAACAGTGAATAGGTTATAAAGTCTGATTAGTTGAGTGGAGTTGTGACCTATTGCTGCTCAATTAGTTTGTGTTTTTTTTTTTTTTTTCTCAAAGGAGGTTGTATAGTTAATGTAGATGTGATGTACCAATACATCAGTAAGTAAGGGGAGCTACCTTATTTTATCCTTCAGCTACTGAAGGATAAGAACAACAATGGGTCTATTCATAGTGTAAGTCAACTGTGTGCACAAGGTGAACAATGGCAAGCACTTTCAACTGACAGTAGCTTTCAGACAGAATTGGCTAAGCACCCTAATCCACTCAATGGGGAAACATTACACAAGAGACTTAACAGGGCTGTTCAATAGAACTTTTGTCAATCTTTCCTCAACTTTTGTAATTTTCTTTTTGTATTCTTTTAATTTGATTTCTTGTTATGAATTTATACCATTCCTGTTCTGCTTTATTTCACCTTGCAATTGTTAAATCTTTATATCACAACTTAGAAGTGAGTCCAATTGAGTTGGAGACCCTTGTTATCAGCTGTTACATACTTCGAGCTCTCATTGTCAGTTGTTTCATTCTTCTAAACTGCTTATCTCCTTCCTTTTATAATCACATATATCTTTGTCCAATCTAGCTTTCTTCAAAGCATGAAAATTTATCACTTACACTGTGTTTGCATTGTGACTTGCATGCCATGGTTTCTCATTTGTTATTTCTTTATGTATTCCTGTTTAGTGTCACTTCCCTTTAATCCCATTTTTAATCTATACATGCATAAACCAGCACAAGGTAGCATTCTTATATTATTGGTGGCTAACACTCACATAGGCCCGTAGCTAGACAAGGTACTAAATGGGGAGGGGGCAAAATGGCTTCCAGGAGGGGCAAAAAAATTTTCAGGAGGAAAATGTGTAAAAATATATTAGGTCAATGGCAACTTCAAACTCTCTAGGGGGGCAAAATATTTTCAGGAGGGATTAGCCCCCCTGGCTTCTGACCCGCAACACTGTCCAGACCACCTTTCCAAACAAGCAGTAAAAGGTGGTGCATTCATGGTGTTCAGTTATGAAATGAAAGCATTCACACTACTTACAGTAGCCCTTCAAAGTTTGCTTTCTCTACCAATAACTCTGCAATCCTTACTTTCTAGGAATGCTACCTTGTATTAAAATATAAAGGTCTGAAATTATTATCTCCTTTGCTATTTTCATATTTTTAACTCTCTTGAGAAAAATAATATTTGTATTACAGCAATAAAAAATGCATACTTAATACTCAGTTTAGTTGCTATTTTCATAAGTTTGCAGCCAAGTGTCTTTTTCAAGCTGTAGTTAATTTGCTGCATGTTCTTCATGTGTTAGTGTTTTTATCATAGTTTCAATTGAATTTAAGGAATAATTTTGCTGTATTCATTACGTGGATTACTGGTTTTTATCTTACATTTTTAATTGCTAGTGTTGCAAGTGTTATTGGAAATTGCAAATTGAAAAGATATCTCAAAATAATGAAGTCTCATCATATCAGTCATAGGTTTTAGTCAGACTGCATGCCATATGCTATGCTTTCATAATTACTATCAGCATGTTTTCATGGTTTTCTTATGACCACCTTCAGTTATTTAGGATGTATACTACAGTGAACTGTTTTCGTTATGCTCTTTCAAAAACTGGTTTGCAGTTTTTGAATATCATCAACAAAATAGAAATGAAGAAATTTAAAAAACAGTGTATATTATTTATGTAGGAGGTTGAGGGCTGAGGGGCTACACACCTTTCCACTTGAGCAGAAAATTTGCTGTTTTCAGCAAAATATATGCCACATGTTGTGCAGATATGCTTAAAATTTCATATTATTGAAATACAGAGCTTACTGTATAGACCATCTGCATTGGTGTCGTTGTGACATTACATTAGAGAGCAAATGTGAAGCTAGCTAGGTGAGGTCCACGACTTAAGTTCATACACTGCATATGCAATGCAATCTTTGCATGTAACATGGACTTCGGTGCGCTTATCAGTCCAGTACAAATTATTAGCTGTCCGCAGATATTATTATTTATTATTATTATATTGTTAGATATGTGAAGTCTATGCATAGATTCTTTCTTCAACTATTACAAAATGCCTCATTTTGCTTTATTTCTATAACGGCTCAACCAATCATGAGAATCAGGATCAGCAAAACATGGAATCTGCACAAGCAGTTACTGATGTGACCTACAATTGTTAAAAAAAAATAAGTGGCTTTGTGCACCATTCTAAACACAACAAAGTTGGCTGATATAGTATGCAACAATGTTAGAATTCTCAAACATTAAAAAGAGCAAAAGGTTGGATGGAATTGGATCAGACTGGCTGATGATATTGAAAACGCATCAGAGCGGTCTTTGTTACCCATCTTGTTTGAACCGTAATATTTATGTGTCATGGACACTTTCTAAATTCAGCAGTGCTTCATGATTTTGATAAGATCAGAGAGTGTCACCTGTATTATCCCTTCAAAATATACTTTTATTAATTTGCCACAGTCTGTTGTTATGCCTTTCGCATGTAATAAATGGCATAAACATTCTCCCTGACTCTTGTATCCAATGCCCAAATCACTTACCTTGAAACAGAAAGAAAAATTAGAGCATGCCGAAGTGACTATTCTTAGTTAATTGACCTTTATTTTAAGTCCTACCAATAGTAGTTGGGTTAATTGACCTTTACAGTAAGTCCTTACAAATAGTTCAGTCTTGAAATGAACTTCCAGGATTGTTGAACTTCTCTGCTGTTTATTATAGTCTGTGCAGCAAGGTCCTTACTGATTTCCACACTGTTCATTTCACAGTATTGGCCAGCTTTCATTACATAAACGTGAAAAGTCATACTTTATTGATTCCCAAACTTGATTTGCATTGCACAGTTGGTAGATTTCCTTGGCATATGTCAGCATTTTTTCTTCAATATCGTATTCATATGAGTTTTAATAATTTAGATTCAATCAGAGAATCAAGTTTGGAAGGTTTGTTGAATTGACAATTCTGTACAGCTGTTGTACCGGCATTTCATGAACAAGCTTTTGTGCTACTAAAACTTCTTGAGATTAAAACGTGAGAAGTTAAGTTTTATGAAAGCATGGGGAAAGAACTGCCAGAGTAAATTAATTTGCACGGTTCCCAAGACAGTGTTTAGGTATAGCAGAGGTTCAGTCAGACACTAGAATTTAAAGGGGTTAGAGTGGGGGAAAGGTTACATTATTTCAAGAACAAGATAAACTGTGAAGGACTGGAATGGCATTTACAGTGGAGAGTTAATTTAAAAATTACATTGTATTATTCTGCCATTCTTGTAGGGCACCACAAAGGGGAAGGGCAGTTAACCTCAGACATTGGGGTTGCAAATGTCCCCCTTGTCCCCTTTTTCTGTACACCTCTTGAGTCGCAGGACTTAAGATGCGTATGTAAGTAAAATTAACAAGATACACGTGTGTGTTAAATTCTCCCCACATAAAAAAGCTCATTTCTTGAGGCCGTCTTTGTGACAGAACCTTATGGTAATTGTAAGTTTTGGTGTAAGTGCAGTAGAAGAATAGTTTTATATCTAATAATCCTTGTTAGTACCAAAATATCTGAAAACTTCTGTATTGGGGTTATTTGTAAAAGAGGGAGGAGCAGAATGGGTTCCCCTTTGCAAAAGTGGTTTGAGAAGGACTGATGGTGATTTTAGTACCCCACAGTCTGGACATTAATTTCAAGAGGTTGTAATTACTATAAGTTGACCATTTTTCCTCAAACCAATTTTACATATCATTGAAACTTCTGCTCATGGTGTTAATTTTATATTAATCATGAACAACATTGTTTTACATTGCCCTTTGTCTTTTTTACAGGTGTCCAACTCCTGGTTGCAATGGAAGAGGTCATGTTAACAGCAACAGAAATTCTCATCGCAGGTAATTTTATTGTCAGAGTTGTGAATTGGCATACTAAGCCATGTGAAAGTTTCAAAGAGTATACAGTTGGTATATCATAAGTTATGAACCAAGTACTTCTCTCAGTGCTGCTTTTATTTGGGCTAGTGCTTCTAGAGAATCATTAGGATGGGTTCACCATCAGACATTATTATGGACTTGTCTGTGCTGTTATTTGGTGAAGTCATTGCTCTTAACCTCTGGATGGCTATTGACATCCTTTCATACCATTTTAACTGGCATGGTCTATGATGATTTTGTTTAAATCATCCCTCTTAACCTCTGGATCTATATTGACATGCTTTCATGCTACTTTGACTGGCATGGTCTATGATGTTTTTGTTTAAATCATCCCTCTTAACCTCTGGATCTATGTTGACAGGCTTTCATGCTACTTTGACTGGCATGGTTTGTGATGTTTTTGTTGAAATCATCCCTCTTAATCTCTGGATCTATACTACTTTGATAAGCTGCTTTTAAAGATTTGAGCAGATTTAAGACTGCATGTGAAAAGTAATGAAATGAAGGCAAAGAGATTTGTAAATGTGAATGCATGTGTTCCATATAAAGTTATTTTACATAAAATTACCCTTGTGTTAATACCCGAGTGGGATAAAATAAAAATTGCAAATAAAGTGAATGAAAATCAAAGTTTGAAATTTTAACTTTATTTTCAGTGGTGTGGAAGACTACCAGTCAGGTGTGTAGCTGGAGCAACCAAATAGGGGGAGGGGGAGGGGGAGGCACATCAACACAAGATGGTCATCGGTTATCATATTGGGGGAGGGTTGTGTCCCTGTCCTTAGAAATTTTCACTTATTGTAGGGCCTAAGATGCTAAATGTTGCAATGTGTTACACATTTACTGTGAACGTTATTCTATTTCTCTAATATTTTTATGTAAAAAACTATTCTTTGGAAAATTTGAATGGAGGGGGGGGGGGGCTCCCTCCCTCGGGCAACATGCTTACTAGCAGTCAGATCTCATTGTTTCTAGAATAGTAAAAGGAGTTTGAAGGTTTCTGTGTACAGGCTGGTCTGTAACTCCAGTAATAGGGCTAAATGTATGCATGTAAAGATGTTTGGTGCATCTCTCTATGCAGGTATAAAATTGATTAACACTTCAATGTTCTTACAAGACTGTGGTAGTAAAATGCACATATTACATGACAGAGTGTGCCATTAGAACTCATCACATGAAGGCAAGGTGCCATGTGGTTAAGACTTGATGGGCTCTTCTACCAAAAACAAAGCTGTTTATTGAAGAACTTTAATGGTCAGAATTCGGAAATTTTAAGGTACTCTGTACAGGTTCGTTATTTATGGATAGAAACATCTATTGTTTGTTGTCCTGCTCTCTTTCACCACTACTGCCTCTGATAGGCACACAGGAACACCTTTTACTAACATTAAAGAAACAATTCTGCCTTTGTTTCCTATTTTTTGGTATGTTCATTATAAGGTCATTTGCATACCAAGCAGCCAATCAGAGGTGTTCATTTGCTTCTATGTTGTTATAGTACCATCAAAGCAGGGTTGCCATTTTGGCATTTTAAACACCCAAACCACTAAATTTGGCTTTTTTTTTTCTTATGTTTTCATTAAGAATTAAAAAAAAAACGCCAAAATGCTGTTTGGCTTTGTTTGTGACATTTATTCATTGGTCTGTCAATTCTCCTTAAAAATGCATGTTTCTTCTCAATTTACTGAGAGCACCTGTAGATAAATGCATATTTTATGCTGGTATTCACATTTACAACATAATTAAATGAAAAAACTGGGTCAGTATTCATAAACTTCATGGTTATTTTACAACATATTCATGATTTTTATGCAACTTTTCAACAAATATGCATTTGGCATTTTTCCACCATACTGAATGCCAAATTTGGCAGATAACCTCACAGAAATTCTAGCAACCCTGATCAAAGTTACAACTTGTTGAAATCAGAGCTATATCTGTGAATAGATTGAATGTATTGTGATCATGTATGCTTCTTCTTGGCTGCAGAAGGCATAAAATTTGGAAGTAAAAAACAGCCTTTGAAAAAAGCTAGTCCTTTGTGTCTGTTTTTACAACAGTTGGATATTTTTGTAGCATATATACAGATAATGCACTTTCCAAACTGTCGTGACAGTATTAAAGTAACTTGCCACTTAAAGGGATTTTCCAGAGACAAATTCAGTAAGTTTAAAAAATGCAGAAATTTTTTCCCTTTTAGGAGGTGAAAACCACATCTCAATAGCTTGCAGCATTTGGAAGATACAAATTTTCAAAGAAATGCAGTTTTTTCTCAAGTTGACGTGCATTATGGGAAATCTGTGATGTCATCGCAGCACATTAATTTGACAAAGAATTGAATTTCTTTGTGATATTAATGCTGCTGTAGGGAATATTTTATGCCCTACATATGGTGTAGATTTGTGCTAAATCTATATGGAAACATATTCAAATATTCCAACAGTGTCAAACTTCAAGGACAAACAGGACATTCAATTATAAAGAAACACAAAGGGAATCTGAGGCAATGTGCCCACTTTACATAACAATCTGTAACCTTGATGAGAACTGGAGGTATTTTTGACAAAAATGAGCACTCTTTAGTATGAGATATCTCGAGTAAGGGAAAGAGTATTGCTACGGGGTTTGGAGGGCACAAATTGGAAAACTTTTCTCTTTCATATGGGACCCTCGTGAAATGCTACTGGAAAATGCCTTTAAACTGTAGTGACAGCAGGTTTTGAAGTGAGCAGAGAGGTATCAGTCCCTTTCACTCCTCCTTACCCCCTATTTACATATGTATACCACGATTGCCTGCAATAACCTTATGGCAAAAAACTAATAGCACCGTGGTAACCTCTATGCGTAAAGGGTGCCCAGGACCCTAAATCATCCTTCTGCATTTTTTACCTCACTATGTTCACATGTCCTAAACTTGTCTGGTGAAAATCTTTGTTAAATTTCATCTTGTGAATTTTGGATTTCTTCAGTCCTTCTCCCTTGGCACTGTGAAGACGTCCTAAAGACCAGCAGAAAATCTTTCAGAGGAAAGGGGAAATTTGGGGAAATCATGCATTTCCCAAAGTTGCAAAACTCGGTGTCAATGAATTTTGGAGTTTGAAACATCATAAATAGATCCTTTTAGGGATTTAGGAGAGACTTCCTCTCTCAATATTTACCTTAACTTCAACTGCGATATAAAACATAGATGGTGTTTACTTTTCATTGCGCAAATGTGCAAATATTCTGATCGCTTCACGAAATCAAAACACATTTTAAGTGTTGCCGTGTTTCATTATCCTTTTACGAAATTGATTTTATTAAGCCAAAAGTATGAATTGTTGTTCATTGAATGTCAAGTCTAGAAGTTATGTCACTCAACAGTAAACACAGCTGCCCCCTGTGTTGTCACAAATGGTGTTCAGCTGCCATCAGAGATCGCAGGGTTCAGATCACTTCCTGTCTACTGTTGCACGTGATTAAACTATCTTTTAAAGAGTGCTTTTTTTTTAAAAGAGTACTCTGTCAATGACAGCAACAGGTATGCTTCTCGATCTCAATTTCAAAATGTTCATGCGATGGGCTGTGGAATACCACTACATGTGTGAAAGTTGTCTTTTGTGACTTCCAGATTCATGAATGGTTTCTTTTTTCCTGCTTTTGTCTTCAGTCTCTCCGGGTGTCCCATCGCAGCAGCTGAACGACAGATGATGTTGAAGGGGATGAATGTCACCTCCCTGACTCCCGATAGAGTTCTCAGGTAATAAAACATGCTAGTAAGTTAGGTCGACATTACAGAACTACATTTCATGCTGGGAAGGATTGCACTTTTGCTGTACCACACTAGAGATCATCTACAGCAATGTTGTATACGTATGTACTCACAATCTGTGCATTGCAATGGTGGTTTTTGCCATCAATTGAGGATTAAAGTAAATGGTTTAGAAGCTAACTTTATTTTAAGAGCAAATTTCTTACTCTTTAACCGAAAATGTCAACTGGGGTAACACTGTAATGTAGAAATAAAAGAAAAAACTAAAATCGTGTGTGCATATGTGAAGAAAAATTGCACAATTGGACTGTAGATATAGCAAAATTCTCAGCATGTGTTGCAAGTCTTTAACATGATATTTCCTACTGTTTGATTCATCCACTGGAGCTTAAAATAAATGTTTAAAATGTATGGGAAAACCACATGCACCCTTGGAGTAAACGATCTGTTTGTGTATCAAGTAAGTTTATTTCCAAAAACGAATCTGTAAAGTAATTATCACTCTTGTGAGTTATTTTGTCTTGTGTGCAGTTTCTTCATTCTATTGCGATTTCTTGGTATAGCTTTTCCATCTGAGTGCTTCCAGTTTTTACACATTGCATTTTTTGGAGTTGAATTGCATTTGCAAGAGAGAGTGTTGAAATTTTGTCATGCAGTACCATCTGTTTGTAATGCTGGTCATATGCCTATGACTGTTGTGTCAAAGAGAAAAGCTTTAAACGTGCTCTTTGTATTGGCACTGCAAAGTCAATATGGCTGACATAATACCTGCCCTGTTGTGGTGCCCCCCACATATGTCATTCATGTCACATAAAGTTGGCAATTATTTGAATGCTCTGAGCTTGTTTAGCAGTATTGAGCTATTTGTGATTGAAGCCTTGGGTATCACAATAAAGTCTCTTCTTATTCTCAATGTTTTGTCTGATGTGTGATGTCTTTTAAATTTTCCCCAGACCCATGTGCTATGTGAAACAGTTGGATCATACTTCTTCTCAACCTGGACAGTCAAACCTTACACCCAGGAACAACCTTCAGAAGGAACTAGAAAAGTTTAGCAAACCAATAGGAGGTGTAGAAACTCAGAAATTTGACCCTACTAAGTTTGCTGCCGGGCAAAAGCGAATTGCACCCAAAATAATCCATGCGTCAGACTTGAGCCCACCTATAAAAAAGAGCTGCATACCAGTGGACTATGCCAAAAGAAGGGACACTACCATTAATGGTGATGAAGCCAAAATAGCAGCAGGTGCAATAAACTTATCCTTGAAACCTATGCCAGAACTGATGTCACCATCAGTTGCCCCCACTGTCAGTCCTCACCTCTCACCTATGGCCCCGCAGCAGAAAGCCACTGAACCAATGAAGGTAGACAGTAATGGCACGTTGGACCTGAGTATGAAATCTAGTCGCAATCATGAAGAGAGAAAAGGAACTGGGGATGCAGCTGACGGTCCTCCACAACTGGTTCATTTGAGCATCCCCCACCCCATCCAGAATCCCACATCTACACCAATGGTTCCACAATCCAGCGCCTCACCAACGATTCTCCAGATTCCTAAATCATATGGTGATCAGGTACTGGACTTTTCATCAGTTGGTGGAACAGCTAAGATGAAGCAGTCGGTAACATCACCAACCTTAGCAGCTCCTACCACTAGTGGTGACAGTAGTGAAGAAGAGTAAGTACTGTGTCTTCTTTATGTAAGAGCTTACAGTGAGGTCCGAGGATGTAACATAAAGATCACTTTTTTAAGATGCCACAGCTGAGCAATACAAGTTCATTCTGTAGGTATGGTCAGTATGTTGTTACTCTCCTATTTATCCTTGCACTATTAGTTTGTCCTGAATAATAACTTTCCAGTGGAAATTTCAATATTTCACAACCTTGGTAAATTGTTAGATTTTTCAGTGAATGTTTACTCCTTTCTTAGTTGTGAAGTATATAGTTATAACTCAAATTTTACCAAATTTCAAATTGAACTCAACTGTATAGAAGAGTGTGGTAAAATAGCAGCAAAGAAGGCATTAGTTAACAATGGATGATAACATAGCTGATAAAAACATTGTTATTGGATCATTAAGGCAGTATTGGTTTGCATAGGTAGGAAAAGCTACTTAGGGGCTGTTTGGACATTAAGAGATTGTGAATATAAGTTGGTTGCCCAATCTTTATGAAAGGTAATCTGCCAGTATGGAGAAACATAAGACTCATCAGGCCTAGATTTTAAGAAAATTTTATGGTTGTCCATTGGACTACCTGTCTGCCTTTTTGGGTTGTCCAGAAGAAAATTTAGTAGTCCACAAAGAAAATTGCAGCAACCCTGAAAGCAGTCTCTAAAGTTGTTGTATGAACTTTGGTTGTCCGATGGACAACCAACCCACCATTTTTTGGTTGTTCGTCACAAATTTTGGGCATATGGATGACCGGACGACTGTTAAAATTGAGCCCTGCTCATTTAACAACACATTGAAATATTTGTTTTCAAAGCAGCTAATATTCTTAACTCAAACATGAAAATTTTGTCCTGAAAGCCAAGCATATGTCCAGATTGATTTCCTAATTGTCTTTTTATATTCCATTGTGGTTAGGTTATAGTTGTGGACTTTCTGGAGGGAGGATGTATACCAATTAAATCACCTTTCTCTTACATTTTGGGTCATTAGCTCAAGCTATGATATACAAGTTTATTCAGTTGCAACTGGCCTTTTGGGTGTGAATAACTTCACACTTTGTTCCAAATATTGACATGTACTGTGCACATGGAAACTTCCATTTAAGCATTGCATAATGGCCCAAATGTTACACTATTCTTGAAAGTAAATTATCCCCAGATGGCAGTGCAAATAAGCCAGACAATTTATTTTCTGTCCAAGTAAATATTATTATCATGATTCGATTTATTTGAAGCGAGAACCTGACATGCCGCTCGTATTACAGTATGACTGTTAATGTATGTAGTTGCTAAATGACTTCATCACAAAGTCCAACGGAAGTCCTTATCTTGCTCTATAGAGTTTTGAAGTATTTTTCAATGAAAATAGGGGGTGTAATGCTTGGGTTCTTACTGGGTAATGTAACAATCATGTCTCGTCCTTTTCCATGATTTTGGGTTTTTTTTTGCATTGTTTGGCTCTCAGTACAAAGTTTTAATTTTTTTCCCTCCTGCTTCCATGGATACCCTTACCTTCCATACTAACAGCCTAGCTATGAGAGCCAATAAACTTAAACTTGCATTGGAATCAGCTAAGAAGGAGCATTTGACGTGAGTTTAACCAGCATGCATTTTGTCTGTGTGTGTCTTGGTGGTGGGCTTCTTAAAGCTGTCTGCATGCTTTCTACTGTGAAAGTGAATCTGTTTTTTTTTTTTCTTCATAAATGTATAAAGTGATATGTCTAGATTCCATTTTGTGCCACCAAATATTTGGAGATGGTTCTTACAATGTTGTGTATACAACTGTATGCCCCCCCCCTTTCATCACCCAGACAATTCCTACCCAGGACAATGCCAGATTTTCTGGTTGGGCAAAGTCGTTTAAGGAGTAATTGTTATGGCTGGGAATTGTCAGGAGGAGGGATGGGGAGTGTAAAAATGTCCAGTGAGTTGTCAGAACTGGTTTTTCACCAACATAATTGCTCAGTACCACTCTGATTATGATAAATGTTCAGACCATCCAGAGTTCATTATATCAGAAATACCTTGGTTGCTTCTGTATGTAACAGCATTAACAGAGTTAATGTGAATGAGGTTTAACCGGCTGCATGGCAATCCATTGCACTGACTCCATATGAGAATCTGTCTACATCATACTACTTTAGTAAAGTTCATGTCTTGTCATGCTCAATGGCTATGGATTTGTACATGGCACCCCTGATCCTCAAGACATTTGCCAGTCTCCAGACAGGCACAATCGTATCCAGCCTATCAATGACCCAGACTCAACCAGCTTCACCATCGCAGCATCCACAGACTGCTTTCTTGACTAGCAGCCTCGAACCCATCAATCAGTTACACAGTTTTAAATGGCAGGGAGTTGTAGATTCGTCTCACAGGCTGGGACTTTCAACCACAGGGGGTGGGAGCTGCCTTTCTGGGAGGCCCAACATCAACCTTTGAATCTGTACCTGAGTTAACTGCCAGGTGGTACCATACTACTACTGCCCACGATAGGTTGTCAAGGGGAGCAGACCAGGAGTGTATAGTACCGTATAGCAGGAAATTTCCATGAGGCCAATTTTTAGCGATTCTGTACCTCCTGCACGTATTTGCGGTGTGAAGAATTCGCTGTTACATCAACCAGCATGATCTTGTACACAGTAACAGAAGTATTTTTGCGGGTCTTAAATTCGCGATTAGTTACTTGGTCGCGAAAAGTGCAAAAATTATACCCCTGTGAATATTTTCCACTATACAGTATTTTGCTGGATCTGGACCCTGCAGGCCACCCAGCCCTAGAGAGTGGGGCCACAGCCAGTATCCTTTACATCCCTCTACATCACCCTGGCAGTTTCGATCAAACCTCAGCTTACCTATCAGCTGGCTTTATCTTCTGGATCCCTGGTAGTTTTAGGTGTTGTACAATGTTAATAGCTGTTAGATGTACCCTGTCTATGCTCACTTCACTTTTACTGAAAAGTACTTCAACTAGCACTGCCATTTTTCTAATGGTAACCCTGGAGTAAAATTGTAATTGCTATATTGAAGTTTTTCCATCTCATTAAAGACCCATGTAAAACTGCTATCTCATTATTAAAACTTAAACCATTCAACTCTTTTGTTATAAATAAACCACTTTTTTGCCCCTTTTTTATTTAACTTGAAATTTCTTTCTGTCCTGAACTTGTCTATGTCATCACTTTGCTGTTAATTAAATGAAACTATTTTTTATCCAGTCTTAATTCTTGTCATAGAGATGAAAACTCATCTGAAACTTAGGCCTCTATCCTGACGGTCATTACTCTGTAAGGAACAAAGAAATGGTCTCAGTTAAACTATTTTTACAAATTGCATCACGATAACATCGATTCTTGCAAAGTTAAGATTTTCCTAAGGGATGGAAGGCCTTACAACATAGTAACATGAAGGAAAAAGGTTGCCATGAGATTCAAGGGAATAGTCCTTGCCACAGGTATATCTCTGAGGCTTACATTTAAATCAAATGATTTGTAATTGACTGTCACTATGGCTGTTGTTATTTCTGAACTCACATAAGGTGGAAAGTATGATGACTCCAGTACCATCACCCCCTTTGGGCTGATATTGAAGGAAAGTATATAACTGATCATTTATTTTTCTAAATCATTCTTTCTTAATGGTGAGAATTTGTAGCTGGTTTTGATTTGAATTTATTACTGGCATAAAAGGAGGATTTTATTGGAAAAGTTTGTCAGTATAATGCAAATTTGGAGGGTGAAAGCCCTCATTTTGCATTAAATCAATGACTTACTGCCTTATGTAATCCTGGCACACTGTTTAATTCCCCAAGAAGCTTCCAGGTATTAGTTTCAACCGTTGCATGAAAAGTGCAACTGTTTTAGGTACTGAATGAAAGATAACACCGTGTCACTTCAGTACTGTAGTTGAGTGCAGTAGCATAATTTAGATGGAAATATTTGGGATTTAACAGAAGGGAGGTGGAATCCCTCTTCTTAGATAATTTAGTTTCGTTAGGAGTATTGGTTGTGTTTAAAAGTCCCCTTAAGACACTTAGTATAGTACAAGTAAGTACTTCCAGCCAGTCTTTGTGTAAGTACACCATTTGTATTACTTGTAGTGAGTAGGCTATAGTATGTATACAAGTGTAATGTACCTTTTTAGTTATCATCACCTGTAGTCTATGTGTAGGACAGTTCTTTGTGCTTGAACTGGTATGTCTGTATGAAGATTTTTCTGGTACTTTAACAGAAAGCTTGTATCTGCACTGATGGTATTCCTACATGTACAGGATATTATTAAAATTCTTATGGTGATGAGGGGACAGGGGGTGGGGTAGATCCATTTTTGCCTGAGAATAATCTCTTCTACCTAAAAAACTGAACAGTTTTGTAGTAATCTGCCAGAGAAATTGGTGTTTCCCCAGCCTTGTATGAGGTGAGGGGTGGAGGAAATGAGAAGGTTTATACAGGGAATAATTTATCTGGCATCGCATCGCAGTTTGCTATACAAGCTGGCCAAATTGCTATACAAATGCAAAAATGTGCAACATTTTTGGTGTATCTAACCATAGGGTTTTAAGTGATTAACACTTAAGAACTAAACACTCAAAACTGCAATGTAAAATTGGAATACTAAATTATATTCCTTTCATATATTCTGGATCTTAAACCAGCATATTGTAGTAAAGTCTGGTTACATTATCTATACATGTGGCCAATTCCACTGCTTTAATGTTTCACTTTTTGCTTTTTTGTTCATGTGTGTTGTATGGAGATACTAGAAAAGTGTTGATAATTTTGCACATCTTTTCATTTAAAGTACTTAACAGGTCAACTTTGTGAGAATAGAAAGTTACTAGCATGTGTACTGTATTTACATACAAGTTGACTCATTGGTCAGTGTGTTTAATAGTGCATTACACGAGATGATTATACGTCTTCTTTTGCCTTAGTTGAACATATCAGACAAAACCCTTGATTTTAAGTACTCATCCGAATTCAAAGATAAATAAGTGTGAAGTGTATTCTTCTGTAGTGACAGTTGCATGTTATTGTCTTGTTGGCTAGGGTACTTTTGTTGATTTTAACTTCCCATTCATGACCAGGCAGTACCATTGAGTTTATGACAGTGCACAGCTTTTTATGACAGTAGTCTGTTCTATCTCAAAACTACTAATTTTACTTCATTTTTGTCTCTCTGCTAGTAACATCCTTTTCTCATGCATTCATATTAACAAATGCATCATTTGGTTTTGCTCTGTTTGTTTATTTTTCTACGTATTCATGGTTTATTGATTCCTTGCCGAAGGCAGGCAAGGAATTTATGTGATGGTGATGTCATGTGTGTGTGTATGTGCGGGTGTGATGCGTACTTGTAAGCACAATATCTCAAGAAGGGTAACTCTGAGGGATCTCTTACTTGGCATGTAGATTGCCTTTATTGAGTAGATGATCCCTTTTTTTTTTGGAGGTCTAAGGTCGCTTGAGGTCACCAGAGGTCAAATCGTAAATACCTTGGAAATTGCTTGTAAACACGATATCTCCAGAAGGATAAATGTGAGGGATCTCATACTTAGCATGTG
>WURT03059878.1:0-13891 GCA_009936505.3 Holothuria glaberrima | reverse complement strand
ATGTAGGTGTGAGAAATACGTTGAAAAGAGGAGATGTACAAATGGGAAGATTTCTTTCATATATATATATATATAATATATCATTCTCTATAAAAGACAAATGAATGGATTCCTTCGATCTTATGAAGTTTTATATACATCACATCCGGTAGTGTAGTGAGGGCTGCTTAAAACTCCCCCTCACAGTCCCCAGTCCGTACTGGGTCGGTAAATTTACTTATTGAGAGTGTGGTTGCCTATTGGTTAAGGTGTGGGACTTGTCATCCAAGGATTGCCGGTTCGATTCCTGCCTGGGTCAATATGTTGTGTCCTTGGGCAAGATGTTTTATCTCGATTGCTTCTCTCCACCCAGGGGATAAATGGGTACCAGTGAGGTGAATTGTCATTGGGGGGAGCCGTTAGAGCTGCTGCCGCACTGGAAGGATTGTCTCTGGGATTATTTACCGATGACCGGGGGTAATGGAATGTAAAAGCGCTTTGCGACTGACCCCGTCGGGATAAAGCACTATATAAAAACTAACCATTATTATTTTCGATATATTTACGTTTAGAAATATAGGCTACATCACGTAGACATATTCAAATCATCTGGGATTGTGTCAAAATGGTATGAAATTATTTTCAGCGTTCTCCGAGCGAGAACTGGAACAGTACTGTTCTACTGTACAGTGCCAATGGATAGGCCGTTGTTAGTTCAAGTGAGGTACATCATTATTGTAATAATTGCAATATCTTGCAAAGTTGTGAACATGAATTTGTTTTTATTATCCTCCATTGGCACTATGTAGCTAGGCACAAAATTTTACTTACATGAATTAAAAGAAAATGAATAAACAGATGGTCAATTTGCAAAGGTTAAGCGTGTGGAAAGGGAGGGTGTCGGGCTGGATGGAAAGGGGTTCCAAGGACTCGACACCTTTAGAGAGACTGTGTGAACAATAGATCCAGATGGGATTTTCGTCGTCTAATGCTATGCACAGGTGAACGCTATGCACAGGTGTACTTGCGAATGGGGGAAAAGGTGAAAATTTTGGCAGATTATTTCTAAGTTAAGAGTTGCAAACTCAAATGTCCCTTTTGTTGCTGTACTTCATGGACCAACGCCCTTGTGAGATGTATAGGATAAAACTTTCGTAATCTCTAGGGTATTGACAAATGTACATATTATATTCAAGCTTTAAAAATACTTCAAAAATTGCAGATGCAGGAATCACGGCCCTGGAGCTGTCGGAACCTGAGCGAAGGGTCTGTTACATATATACACGGGCGTAGGAAGCGGAGGGCTGGGAAATTTGTGGGGGTGGAAGTATGCTTTAGTCCCCCTCCACTTTCCAAGGACGTAAACCCGTAATATCTCTCTTCTGTGAAAAATGTCAAAAATTTGCTGTAATTTACCTTAAAATTTGTCCAAAAATGATGCACCAAATTGCATTTAAGAACCCTCAAATATCACAAAATTTTCAAAGGGCTAAAAGATGGCAAAAATTGCAATAATTTACCCTAGAATTTGTCCAAAATGATGCACCAAATTGCATCTAAGGACCCTCAAATATCCAGATTTTTTCCAAAGGAGAAGCACGACAACCCCTCCCCTTAGAAACATCTTCAGGACGGCGATCCGAAACAAGGTTCAACCCCCCCCCAGTCTTGAACTGCTTCCTACGCCTATGGTTACATAGACCCCTGATAAGAGGTTTAGGTCTTGAATACCCTGGTAATAATTTAGAGCAAATCTACAAGATACTTGACAGACACAGATTTATGGACGTGAATGTGAAGTACATACGTGGATATCCAACCAAGCAAAATGGTGTACCTGTATCTCTCCCAATGAAGGCCTATACACCTTTTTTTTTAATTTCTTATGATAGGCGGAAGAATCTATGCGATGGTGATGTAGTGTGTGTGAGTGTATGTATGTATTTGACACTGCTCAAGAACACTATGTCTCAAGAAGGGTAACAGTAAGAAATCTCATTCTTGGCTTTTGGATGGGTCATATTGGTTAGATAATTACTTTTGGTGGAGGTTAAAGGTCGTCTGGGGTCACCAGAGGTCAAACTGTGAAAACCTTGTAGATACGATATCTTAAGAAGGGGAACTTGGATAAGGCTCATACTTGGTATTTTGGTGTCCCATATTACGAAAAAGAAGATCCATTCCAGCTTGTTGGGGTCAAATTTCATTTGGGGTCACCAGAGGTCAAGTGGTGTAAACTTTGAAATCCGTATTGTACATACGGTATTTCGGGATAGGTAACCCAACGTTTTCCACTTTTCTGTAATAAAAGCCCCAAATTCTCAAATTGTCTACAACAGAAACCCAACTTTTTCGCCGCGCTTCTCGGACCGAAAATTTTGCTTCGACGTCCTTTCCTCAACCTGTCGTCCTTCTGTATGCTGGTTACACCCTTCCGTCGGGGAAACTTGCCCCGTCCAATATAAACACAACACGTCAAGAAGAAAAACTTCATGAATCTCATACTTAGCATGAGGGAGTCACTTATCAAAAATAAAACTCTCCTGACTGTAGTGGATATCAAAGGTCATTTGGGATCACCAGAGGTCAAAGAGTGTAAACTGGCAAACAACTTGTAAGCATGGTACCTAAAGATGCTTAACCTTGTGGAATAGCGTGCATGGTATGTTGATACTCCTTGTTGATTAGGTGATCCATGTCGTTTAAGATGGACGTCAAACGGCATCTGAGGTCACAGGAGGTCAAAACTTGGAAAATTTGTAAACAGACGGCAAACTAATGTATGAACCTCATATGAAGCATTCAGGTGCCCCGGATAGAGTAGATGGTGCCTACCAGTATTGCTGGAGTTCAAAGGTTATGTTAGGGCAGCAGAGGTCAATTGTGAAAACCCCCGTAGACATGGTATTTTAAGAAGAAAAAAACATGACTGTATGAATCTCATGCTTGCCATGTGGCTGATCAATAGGCCTACTGATTACAGATTTTTGTAATATTTGATGAAGGCCAAAGGTCATTTGAGGTCACCGGAAGTCAAACTGTACAAACCTTGTAAACATGATATTTCAAGAAGAATCTAGTATGAGTCTCATATGTAGCATGTGTTTGTCCTTTATTGATTGCATGATATCTATTATGTGTTATGGAAGCCAAAAGTTATTTAAGGTCACGGCAGTTCAGACTGTGAAACCAAGTTAACACGATTTGTCAAGCAAAATCCATGTTTGGGTCTAAATTATATCTAGCATGTAACACTTAAAATCAAAAGCCAGTTTTTGCTGATGTATGAATAGGCCTATGACCATGTTCACATGCCATCAATCTGTGCCCATAGATTTTTAACTGTCTATATCCCAACTAAATAAAGCTCATCAGTAACTTCAAAATGGCCCTGTCAACTTGAAAATCACTGTACTAAAATGATATCCAAGTGCATGGCAAGGAATCATCAAGCCTTTTGGTTTTCTGGTGTATTTTATAGGCCTGCAAAATATGTGCAAACTGTACCTGCAAAGGTAAGTGCTCAAGTATAATCTAAACAATCCCAGCGCAGACAGCAATATGCAGGTATTGAAAATTAGTATATGTTGAGATGTATTATGTTATGATTGACACAGAGATAAATTGCTTTAATAATACACTCATCTGATAGCATAAAAAGTGGCTACATGTAAGTATCGGTAGCTACAGGCCTACACCAAATATTGTATCGCTGCAATGAAAGTAGTCTATTTATATTTTACTGGTCCTGTTCTTGCTTTCGAATGGAAGCAATTCGAGGCAGCTGTAATACTGTCAGTTGCATTCGTGAGTAAAAAGAATCAGTGAACCTGGTGAAACGGCCATTTTGCAAGTTTTAAACTTTAAGAAGTTTCACTGAACCTTACAGTAATGGACAGAATCTAAAGTAGGAATTCCAAAGGGATCAGGAAATTAGCCGCACCTTATTCAAAATGAAATACTTAAAGAATCCCATAATTGCCCATAATTTATTTCCAGTTCCACAACCATAATAACATGAGACTAAATAAAAAACAGTAGGGTTCCTGCCCATTTTGGGATGACTGGTAATCTTGCCAAATTAATTGGTGACTCGTAACCTTCAGTTCCCCTCTGCTATAGATGCAACTTAATCAGTTAATGGTATCGCCATTTGCTTCAGTCAAGGACTTGGTTTTCCTAAAAATATCAGGGACAATGCACCACCAGGAGTACGGGCAAGGGATCAATTGGCCTCCTTCCGCTCGAAAATTTTAAGTTTCTTTAGGAACTCCTATGTTACAATAAAGTTTTTACTACCCAGCAGTTAACTGTTTAACTTGTTACTTCTTTTTGCTCTCAAAGAAAGCAAACTGTTCAATAGAAACGCAAAATGCTTTTAGGGCTGAACATTTCGGATCTGTTGTCCTTCCCGCGACCTGTCCTCGCTGTCATGTTGTTAACCAATCGTAGGGATGCTTGACGCTATCAGGAAAATACTGGCGCCGTCCCTGACCACCGTCCTTCCATACGAAACGACTGGGGCTCCCCGGTTTAAGGACCACGTTTCCTGTTTGGTTCTTCGATACACACCCAAAGTACTATCAAAGGAAGAGCTAAAACACTGCTGGTAGATCCAAGAGCGTCGCTAATCGTACCTGAGAAAAAAAAAAAGAAAAGGTTGGTCAACTGTATCTAACTCGCCTTCAACTAAATCTAGTGCCAAAAATTTTGAGGTAACGTAATCTTTTGTTTCTCATTTATCAGAAAGACCTGTCAATACATGTGTTATCTTTTCTAGATAATCACTTCCTGCTGAGCATCTTCAGCAATGTTTTAATTTTTCCAATTCTCCATGCAAACCCGATACCATCATACATCTACGTTACCAGGGTCAGGGAGACGCCTGGACTTGCCTCGACAGCGGTCCAACCTTCCCTACTCGGGGCCAGTTACCCCCAAGCCCCGACGAAGGCGACGGGTTGCCCATATGGTGTAAAACGGAAAATGATTGGCTCGCAAATAGAACCGAAAATGTTGGGTATGTATTGAAGACAATTTAAAATTTCCCGTTTTTATTAAAGGAAAATGGGAAAATGTTGGCACTTTATTTGAGTAAAGTTGGTCACTCTGTCCAACTTGACAGCAACATCTAACAAATCATTGGGGGCGACTGGACGTCTTCGGAATTACGTTTTTATCGTACATACTCCTCGTACAAGCTCCTCGACTAAACGAGAAAATTTCCTAGTCGCGGGGTGGGGGTGAGCAGCTTTCCCCTACTTGGAAGCATGATCTCCCTGCCCCGCCTGGCAATACCCCTACCACAAGTTCTCCGAATCATCGAATGGACCGGTCGTTGGTCCGAGGCTAGTATACAAAAATGGTTTTCTGTCAATTTTGTGGTACAATCAGCACACACCAAATGACATTTCAAAATACTTTAAAGAGTTGATTCTAATAGCCGTACGTTTGCATATACCACTGAACTTTAATGGGTTTCTCTCGTGGTCCCCTAAAGGAATGTTGCCCCCTGTGTAATTGTAAAAAGCCCTCAGGTAGGTCCATGCTCCCTACCGTGCACCAACAATGCCAACTTAAAGGGTGTAGGTGTTGTTTCTTTACCTTTGAGACAGGGGAATACACGACCTTGGAGAATACCTTTTAGATGTTGCGCTCCCACTTTTTGACATGTTTCTACATCCCTGAAAGAAAACTTTCACTTAAAAATTAATCGGAGCATAAATGAAACTCTTCCGCCAGTTTTTGCATACCGAATAACGAGTGTCAATTACTAGTTCTGCAGGTATCGTTTCGTATGATTATAAAAATTTTGTCACATATACTACGCAACGCTGTTTTTTCAAATAACCTATTCGCTACATACTGTGACGTCACATTCGCATAAAGCTATCCTCGTCTCCATACGGGAACATCATACATAGGTCTGATGCCTAAGTTTTAAGGGATTTTTTCTGGTCAGATATAGTTACCAAGTACCATGTACTGAATGCAAGGAATTTTCATCATGATTTTTGGCCATATTTAGTGAAATAATTTGAAACGATGGTTACATGTATTATTACAAGTCGGCGGTCAGTCGGAGAAAGGGTGGCTGAGGCGTATCCCCAATAATTTTCAGTTTGGAGTCTTTCTTTCCTAAATTATTTTAGCCTTGCCTAGTAAGGGCCAAAATTACCTTAGACAATGCCAAAATCTAGGGCATAATACTTTTTTCCAAAGTCCCTCGTCTCTCTGGCGAAGAGCCGAAGGGCGAAAACCAAACGTTTACTCCCAAAGAAGTTCCAGGTCATAATAGGCCCCAACTCATCACCAATCGCAGAAACCTTTCAACCGCCTTGTAACTAGAGCGTGAACAATATATAACAAACTTTAATCATTACTAAATGCACCCAAGGAATTATGGGAATTGGGAGTACAAACGATAGAGCAGTGACGTCAGCGCTATTTTTATACTCCCAGTTCTCATGATCCTGCCGTTGCATTTAGCAATGATTTAAGTCTGCTATAGCATTACCCTTTTTCGCCGCCTGTCTAAAGTAAATGACGAAACTTCCAAAACATGAGTCCACTGACAAGCACTGCATATGCACAAGGTTATGCTACGCACTATAAAGGAATAATCATATTTCAGCATAGCCCTATATAAAGGTATGAAACTTGAAAACTGTTCAACTCTTAGTTATGTCAGTGATTGCCCGGAAGAGCAAGGGATGACCAAATACGGTTGCAAGCTACGTTATCACTCTCATTTAATTCAACATGGCCGTGCTGTGTGGGACGTCATTACGACAATCAGCCAGTGACCTACAAGTGGTGACCAACATAAATACATGAGCGACATTTAGGGCCGGTTTTAAGCGTATAAAGCTATGGGTGTGCGGAGGGGGGACTTACCCGGAAAATCAAAAATTTAAAAAAAACTTAAAGAAAAAGTAACATCAACATTTTTTTATGATATCGCTAGAAAATTTCCAAAAAATGAGATTTCAAAATAGAAAATGATTAGATGCAACTCACAAGGCCTGGAAAGTGCCAATTTTAGCGATCTGGGACGCATTTCAGCCAAAATTTTCTTGGCGCTTTGCGCCAAAATGGTGCGCTATGCTTATGTAGTTCGCCTACAGGTTTCGCCCCCTAGCAAATCCCTGGCTATACCTGTAAAAGGCGTTCACATTTAGCAGTTAAGCTCTTTTCTGGGAGTAAAAATGTCCCCTAATTTGATTTATTAAAAGTTTTGCCCCTCCCTGATTTTTTTCTGCAGACGCCCCTATATAAAGCGTAAACTTTCAAATTTTGAAGCGTTGCTATGACTATATATGGTCATCCCTCGCTCTTGCGGACCAGTCACGGAAATACCTCACAGTTGAGCAATGTTTAAAGCTTAAAGCTTGATAGCGCTATACTATAGTATTAATCGTCCTTAAATTGCTTGAGCATTTGGAGGTATAAACCGTAAACTATGTAAAAACAGAATGATTGCACAGTACTACTTCCAAATGGTGGGGGCTTCATCACTTTTGTCAGAAAATTTGCTTACATTTTTGTGCAAAAATAGTTTATATTATTTTGCCTTGGAATAGTAAATTTTCGGTCCCAGTGGTGGAGGAGAGAGTTCAAGCCCCATCCCAGCGTTGTGCAGCTATAAAAGAAAGAAACAAACTGCAGTCTACCTGAGACTAAGCCACCAAGCTGATAGGCTATTCCATCAACGAAGTAATTTACAACAACAGCTTGCTGGAAGTGGTATCTGCATACAAGCGAAGGGATAAGACAGACAATGCCAGAGATATGTAGACCTAAACAAAATCCAGTCAACAATGACAGATGCGTAAAAATCTTTAACCAATGAGAGTCCAAAGCAACAAATTCCATTTAACAGCAAGGGAAAGAGGGAACTGGTGTATGCATCCATTCGGTGGTAATAAAACAGTCCAATGGCCAAGACTGTTCCGAAAAACGCACCGACTCCACCAGATGTTGATAAGAGAACAGCCTTCTCCTCCGAGAGACCAGCAGTTTCTCCTAAAGACATAAGAAACAGGGCCCAAGAGATGAAGATGAAACTACTAATGAATTCAGTCACAACAAGAATAGCGTAAGTAAGAACAGATATTTGTCAACAAATTCGATATGTCTGTTTGTTTCATTATGTGGCCGGTCTGTAACGTTTTGTCTATGGCCACGCTGGTCACTGCCCTCAACAACAGTGTCTCTCCAAGCCCAAATCCTGCCGGTATCAAATTCCACGTAATAGCTCCAAACAGAATGAGAGCTCCCTTTGTACCGAAAACAGATTTAAGGTGTTGTAGGAGAGGGGGAAGTGTAGCTATTCCGATACTACAAAACAGGGATGATACGCACATTGCCGCTGGAAATCCATCTTGAAAATGCTCTTTCAAAACAACATATCCGGACAAAACAGAAAAAGCTAAGCCGATACCTGTGAAAGAACAGATGAGGGTAAAATTAGTTTGAAAGGCAGTCAATTGGTCAATATGCGAATGTGTATGTACAACTACTCACAACATAGTACAGATTTAGACTTAGTTATTAATTTTATGAGAAACGTAATATACTGAAGCATTCTATAGAGAAAATTGCACCCAATAAGACTTATTTTCTATCAAAAGTGAACTTAAGCAATGTAATGCCATATATGTGATGAACAATGTTAACATTAATTTGACTTTCTATAATGTTTTGCCCAATTTCATTCTTTAAACATCTGATTAATTCATTCTGCGAACGCAAATCAGGCATTGGAAATTTGCACTCAATAGACCAGGGGTTCTCACCAAGGTTGGGGCTGAGGTGAGAAAGTTTTGAATTTTTAACGCAATAGATGGCAGCAAAACACGCTCTACAACACAACTGTGCCACCGTGCCTCGTGTCTTCACAGGCTTGTCTCGTCAGTATGGAGAGAAAATTAGGCATATCAACCACCCTAGATTGTACAAAATTGCATCCAGAAAACATAGTTTTGTCATTAGAACTCTACGCAGTGGTGTACGCAAGGGGGGGGGGCATTGGGCCATGGCCACCCTCACTGATGCCAATTTTTTTTTAATTCCTAAAAATAAGTAATTTTTTTTTTACACAAACTCTACTTCAAAATGTAGCATATGTGGCACCAAATTGCATGTAAGGACATCTAAGTTTACAAAAATTTTCAAAGGGGAGGTCACCCTCCCCTTAGACCCCTCCCAAGCTTCGCGGGCCAGACTTTTGCGTTCGGTATCTTTTCGACAAAACGTCGGTTCTGGCCGGCTTAGGGTTGCTGGATCTCTAACGGGAGCTTAGTACAGTGGCGTACGAAGGCGGGGGCGGGAGGAATTGGGCTATGGCCCCTCACTGATGCTAATATTTTTCTTTCGTTCCTAAAAATACGTAAATATTTTAACACAAATTTTACTCCAAAATGTAGCATATGTGGCACCAGATTGCATGTAAGGACACCTAATTTTTCAAAAATTTTCAAATTAGACCCCCCCCCAAGGCCGGCGATCACACAACACACTACTACCAGTGCCGTCGGCACGGGGAGCATAAGGCAGCACGTAACCCCAAATCGAGTTCCGAAAATTTCCGAACATTTTTTAAAATGACCCGAAAAGTCGTTCAAGCTATAGATTTCTGTAGGGGTTTGGTTGAGGTGTATTTTTGACTGAGTGATGGACATTTTTTAATCAATTTCTATCACAAGTCGTTCTGAAATTTTTTTCTGATATTTTCATAAACACTTCGCATAGTATCAAAATTTTTGCGCGCTTCGCCCTCCCCCAGCGATGCCGCATCGCTTTGCTTACCATCAATATCGTCTCTAAAGTATTGGAAGTATTCATTGGTGGGGGGCTTTTAGGCCGATTGTTCGTGTTCGTAGGAGTGATTATATAGAGGAGAACAGCATTGATAGAATGCGAAACATGGGAATTCAAGAAGACATATTTCATGAAATGTGAAAGCTCTTACAAATTACCAGGCAACTTGAACACTCCCCTTCTAATAGGCAGATGAATATTTTAAGGGAACTGAGCGTTTTTCGGTGAATAGTCTGCATGGGATTTTTGTCATGAAAGAGATTTCTAATGCAAAATATTGACGCGCTTCGCGCGCATTCGTTACGGTACGCACTCCGCATCTCACGACCATCATTATGGTAATAATATCAGGACTAATACCTTTTTCCAAAAAACAGAGGCATATTTCCAGCCTCGTCTAGGGAGTATGCCAGAGTAATCTTATTCCTTAAGTAGCCTTTACAGTAACATTTGTACTGTAGTATGATGTGAAAGATTAGAAGATTGTATTTGTCGTTACACATTTTGTAGACCGAAAGCGATGCCACTACCAAAATATCACTAATTATTAATTAATGAGAATTTCCAGGGAATTACTGTAGTTCATATGCTAAATGTAGCATCATTTTGCATCTAAGTCACCTGACATAAACAAAACTTTCTCAAGGGGAGGACTTGCCACCCCTACACTTACACCCTTCCTTACACCCAACCAAAAGTAAAAATTCACTGAATTATGCGAATCTTTCGACAAACGATCAGTTTGAAAATTTGCCAAAAAAACACCATTTTGCATGTAAGCCACCTTAAACGAACAAAAATTTATCAAAGGTTTGGAGACATCCCTTACACCCCTCTCCCAGGACTGCGCCGGCACAAGGGTATGCATTACACCATTTGCACTGACTTTTGGGGGGTATTTGGAGTGGGATTACAACATAATCTGTTGTGTCCCCGCCCCCCCCCCCATCAACAACTCCTGGAGGCGTCACTGACTACTACGGGAGCAAATTTAGCATCCCAAATGCTCTAGATGAGAGGAAACCCCACTGATGGCATAAACTTGTCAGTTGTAACTAGAGTAGATAAGCTAGCCACCCTGTTCTTTCCAGGGTCAAATCATGAGCTAAATAATAAGGAAGGACAACGTTAATGCGACTCCGATGACGTCTTACATGTTTGCTTCAAGTTCGCCAGTTAAGCCGATCTTGTGATAACGTCTGCCACCCTGTGATATGTAGAGGACCGCATAAACTTGCGTTATATGTGAGTTTTATTTGATTATTAAAAGTTCTTTGTTAATATCCAAACTATTGAGCAAAGCCCATCTCTTATCTTCCTGAGTCCATAGGTGGTATGATGTTTTGTGCTTTGTACATCACAATTGGTACATATTAAACAGTACTTTGATGTACTTTTTGTTGATTTCATAAACTGCTATCTGTTACATTTTGAATACAGTCTTTATAAGACTCACCAGACACGGCAAAGGCAATGTACAACGACCAGACAGACGTTACACGCAGACCGCAATATACATAACCGAATCCAGTGAGAAAACCGCCAATAACAGCCACCTCTCGGTAAGTGAAAACATTGAATAACAGTTTCGCTGTGTAAAGAGTAAAATGATGTAATCATTAGGTGGGAATTTGACATAATTTTATTTTAACTTTGCATTATAGGGGAGCCTGAAGGTTGACCCCTTCACTTTGAAAATTTTACTCATTTTACTCATTTTAGATTCAGGATGCCAAATAGTGCAATCTTAAACTTGAGTGTAAGACATCCAATTTCTCCGTGATTTATACTAAGAAGACCCGGTAAAGTGATCGAAAATGATTGGGAGGGAAATTTCCCCTCACTTCCTTATGAGTAAGTATCTGTTCACGTGGCGTCATGTTTTGTTTATACGGCTATATGAGAGGCAAGGGTGGGCGATTTGTTCTCAATATTGGAAGGGGGATGACCCCATTTTCAAATAATATACTGTGTGAAAAATAAAAGTCAATGGACGAATTCTCAAATATAGGGTGCCAGCCGACTTAAAAATTTACATCAGATGTGATTTCTTTCAAAGGCCAGTTCAGATGGGAAAATCGTAGGTTAACAAGGACGCTTATCTGATCACTTAAAAGGAAATACTCCACCCTAAAGCTATCGAAAATTAAAATCATAGGCATGTTTTAGGAATGTTTATATTTCTTCCTCATGCTTTTGCTCCCTTTTCTCCTTTTAATTCTTTCACTTCCGGAACCCCTGAAAAATACCTGTTTAGTAATTCTCACATCGTGACAGGATAATAGCTAATTCCTCCCTTTCCTTCATTGTTTCGTGCTGGGGAGGGAGCACGGGCCCTTGGCTCCTCCCCACTCCTTGCTTCAGTGTGTACTGTGCAGCGCATGATTAACACATGCACAAGGGTTGTATCAAGGTAGCATCTCCTTTTTAACACTTTTTTGCTGTCTTACCTCAAGCGACCAGCTTGTTAAACAAGATGTCAATTCATGGAGTTGAAGAACTCATCAATCCGTATTCTCTGCATAACTTGCAGACTTCCAGCAACATATTTGAAAGCAAATAATAACAGACGACCACTTTTAGATCATTTAATTAGCTTGGACTCAAACTTATAAGCAAGTACAATGTAATACTTGTAACTTGAAGAAAAAACATGAAAAGACCGGAAATCATCTGTGACGTCACATTACGAACACTGTTGTCTGGGCACTCCAGTAAAAAAAAGAACTCATGAGGGGGAAAACGGTGTAACTGGACCGGTTGGTAATTTTGGACCACCATCATTTAGAACAGCTATAAAATACATGGCAGGATTTCACTATAACGTATGAAAGAAGTCTCAATAAATTAACATCCTAATGCATGTTAGCTCCAAAATTTTATTTTCCATGTAACCTTATTTTTCATTTTTTCCAAATGATACAGTTTAATGATACTTCTGGACATGTAAATTTTGCAGCATTTTTGAGGACTTGCTTGATAAGGTGTTGTTTCATCAATTATTTCTGCAGCTGTCTTATGTAACTGTAATAGTAGGTCTGGTAAATTGAAGGGTCTACTCCCCGTAGCCTCATGCTATAAAGCTAAAACAAAAAAAACAAAAAAAAACAAAAAAAAAAAAAAAACAGTGACAGCACTTACCGTGTAATTTGGGCCACAGCTTCAACATGCGTAGTATGTGCGGTCTGTTTTAAATTACACATGAAAAGTTGTCCACATCACACTCGTACGTGTAAGTTCAACGTTGTTCAAATTATACATGACGATCATGACGATGGTCCAAATGTGTTATTTGGACCATTAAATCACATTTTAAAATCCAGTTTTTACCTATTGTATGCACTCTAAAACTGTTGGGCACGTATGTCAACTGACAAAGTGTTGGGTAAAGCAAATGCCCAGGTTTTTAAAAAAATGCCCACGTTGGGTAAAATGTGCTTACTTTTACTTTTTTTTTCACGAGGAAATTGTTGTACTTCTACAAAAGATATATATTTCATGTATTGTTTGGCAACTTCAGTTTACAAACAGAGATTTTCTGTTAAAAAATAAACTTAATAAGACTGCATATTATTTCGGAAAAATTGTACATGTACAATAACTTTATGTCCCATTATAAGTCAGTTTTGTACATTTACAATTAATGTCCGTTCAAAAACATTCGCTTTCTGTCGAGGAACAAACTTGTAGCCGATGCATACGTTATTACCAGTGGCTGTAATTTTATATTAATTTTATATGTCTCCTAAAAAAATTACTGTCCATATAAACAGAACTTTTATGTTTGCAGAATATATAGAATTTCTGTTCACAAACAAAACTTCTTGTTAAGACACAAACTTGTAAATTTCAATACCTTTATGTCGACGGAGGAAGACAGCCACCGTAAATATGCAGCACTGTAATTCTGTATCGAAACAGGTGAATTCTACCTGGGAACAAAACTGCAATCGAACTATAAGTTGGAGAATTTTTGTGAACTTCTTTATAATAATTTTATGTCCCCTTCGAAGCTCCCCAGTTCGTTTTTAAGCATATATCATATGATTGTGGACCTTAGAAAAAAATGTAGGCGTTTGTGGGGCTATGG